>CM060837.1:47542500-47665000 GCA_030762175.1 Metallyticus violacea | reverse complement strand
AGTAGTAGTAGTAGTAGTAGTGTTGGTGGTGGTGATATAGTAGCAGTAGTAGTAGTAATGGTGATATTGTAGCAGTAGTAGTAGTAGTAGTGGTGATATTGTAGCAGTAGTAGTAATAGTAGTAGTAGTAATACTAGTAGTAGTAGTTGTGATATAGTAGTAATGGTGGTAGTAGTGGTGATATAGTAGCAGCAGTAGTAGTATTAGTAGTAATAGTAGTAGTAGTAATAGTAGAAGTAGTAGTGGTAGTAATAGTAGTAGTAATAGTAGTAGTAGTAGTATGGTAGTAGTGGTGATTGTAATAATATAAGTAGTAGTAGTAATAGTAGTAGTAGTAGAAGTAGTAGCAATAGAGGTAATAGTAGTAGTAGTAATAGTAGTAGTAGTAGTTGTGATATAGTAGTAATAGTAGTAGTAGTGGTGATATAGTAACAGCAGTAGTAGTATTTGTAGTAATAGTGGTAGTAGTTATAGTAGAAGTAGTAGTAATAGTAGTAATAGTAGTGGTAGTAATAGTAGTAGTAGTAGAAGTAGTGGTAGTAATAGTAGTAATAGTAGTAGTAATAGTAGTAGTAGTAGTAGTGGTAGTAGTGGTGGTGGTAATAATATTGGTAGTAGTAGTAGTAGTAAAAGTAGTAGTGGTGATATAGTAGTAGTAGTGATATAGTAGAACTAGTAGTGATGTAGTAGTAGTAGTGGTGATATAGTAGTAGTAGTAGTGGTGGTAGTGATATAGTAGTACTAGTGATGATATAGTAGGTAGTAGTGGTGATATAGTAGTAGTAGTGGTAGTGATATAGTAGTAGTGGTGGTAATATAGTAGTAGTAGTGATATAGTAGTAGTAGTAGTAGTAGTTATATGGTAATAGTAGTAGTAGTAGTTATATGGTAATAGTAGTAGTAGTGGTGATATAGTAGTAGCAGCAGCAGTAGTAGTAGTAGTGATATAGTAGTAGTAGTAGTAGTGATATAGTAGTAGTAGTAGTGATATAGTAGTAGTGGTAGTAGTGATATAGTAGTAGTAGTAGTGATATAGTAGTAGTAGTAGTGATATAGTAGTAGTAGTAGTTGTGATATAGTAGTAGTAGTAGTGATATAGTAGTAGTAGTATTAGTAGTAGTGATATAGTATTAGTAGTGATATAGTAGTAGTAGTGATATAGTAGTAGTAGTAGTAGTAGTGATATAGTAGTGGTAGTAGTAGTAGTAGTGATATAGTAGTAGTAGTAGTGATATAGTAGTAGTAGTAGTAGTAGTGGTAGTGATATAGTAGTAGTAGTGGTGATATAGTAGTGGTAGTGGTGATATAGTAGTAGTAGTAGTAGTGGTAGTGATATAGTAGTAGTAGTAGTGATATAGTAGTAGTAGTGGTGATATTATAGTAGTAGTAGTAGTAGTAGTAGTGATATAGTACTAGTAGTGATATAGTAGTAGTAGTGGTGATATAGTAGTAGCAGCAGCAGTAATAGTAGTAGTAGTGATATAGTAGTAGTAGTAGTGATATAGTAGTAGTAGTAGTTGTAGTGATATAGTAGTAGTAGTGATATAGTAGTAGTAGTGATATTGTAGTAGTAGTGATATAGTAGTAGTAATGATATAGTAGTAGTAGTAGTAGTAGTAGTAGTAGTAGTGATATAGTAGTAGTAGTAGTGATATAGTAGTAGTAGTAGTAGTAGTGATATAGTAGTAGTGATATAGTAGTAGTAGTAGTGATATAGTAGTAGTGATATAGTAGTAGTAGTAGTGATATAGTAGTAGTAGTAATATAGTAGTAGTAGTAGTGATATAGTACTAGTAGTGATATAGTAGTAGTAGTAGTGATATAGTAGTAGTAGTGGTGATATAGTAGTAGCAGCAGCAGCAGCAGCAGTAGTAGTAGTAGTAGTAGTAGCAGCAGTAGTAGTAATAGTAGTAGTGATATAGTAATAGTAGTAGTGATATAGTAGTAGTAGTAGTGATATAGTAGTAGTAGTGGTGATATAGTAGAAGCAGCAGCAGCAGTAGTAGTAGTAGTAGTAACAGTAGTAGTAGTAATAGGAGCAGTACTAGTAATAGAAGTAGTAGTAGTAGTAGTAGTAGTAGTAGTAGTAGTAGTAGTAGTAATACTAGTAGTAGTAGTAGTTATGATGTAGTAGTTGTAGTAGTAGTGGTGGTGATAGAGTAGCAGTAGTAGTATTAGTAGTAATAGTATTAGTAGTAATAGTAGTAGTAGTGGTAGTAATGGTGGTAGTAGTAATAGTAGCAGTAGTAATAGTAGTAGTAGCGGTGGTGGTGGTAATATTAGTAGTGGTAGTAGTGTCAGTGTTTATGGTGATTTTGGAGGTCAAGTATGTGCATAATTTAAACTATCATTTCCATAAAAATTGCAATCATGAGCCAGGAAAAGGAAACTGAGAGCTAATGAAGGACAACAGGTAAAAATAGCACGGGTTATGGAAATACTCTTCTTTAGATAAAACTTTGGATAATTGTCCCACAGAGACCTCCAGTTTTAAAAGCCACTTATATATCTGAGAATAACTTGTAAAAATTATAGCTCTATTCTGCCATTTTGAGAATTTTATAAGCGTGAAATTCAACGATAATTCGAAAATCTCATGAAAACTATATATTGATTGTTACCTAGAGCATGTATTATTTTTATAATTAATATTCTGAATGTTGATCAATTGCTCAGCAGGCAAAAGTCAGCCTAGCGAACTAAAATTATAAACGGGTGTTTTGTAATCATATAGTTTGTTATTTTAAATTATTTGTTAACGCAAAGATACCTTCAATGATAATGATGAAGATGGTTTGAATAATTTTGTAAATTTCAAGGTTAAGCTTCCTTTGACTGAGTCACCAGTTCTTCATTTCTTGCAAACAGTTTAGTAGAGAAGAAATTAGGGATCGAAGTTTAGGTACCAAGTGAGATAATAAAGCCAGAGCCAATTTTTGCATCGGAGCTTCTCTACAGTTTTCTAGAGAACTCAAATTCTCCTTGAACGTTATAATAACTAATATTAATTATACGTACAGGAATTAAATGTATAAACAGCTCGTAAAACTTTTGTAGACAGTATATATAAGTTACAAAGCCTGTGTCTTAAATTCATTACTGGAGTTAGTTTTTCTCAACAGAAGTTAAAATTACGGATGCCTTTCTATTAATTCTCTCTCCTAAGGCTGTTGTATTATAATAGCGATGCTAAGGATGTCTTGCCTGAGTTCCGATACATTTTTAAACAGCAAAGCATTTAAAGAGGTGAACGTAAAATGTAGTCAGTGATCTAAAGAGTGAGTACATTTAGGTATATAGGAATTAGAGGCCTGCTTGTTTTATTTGGTGTTTCTCAGGAAGAACTTTTTGGGAATCGTATTTCTTTTTGGTCCCCATGCAACATGTGACAAAAGTGATGATAATGCGCTTGCCTGTATTTCCACACTCCCGGGTTTGATTCCATGGTCGATAATTTTGTTGGTGGGGGGAATTCCCCCGGAAGCAACTTTAAGCCATTTTGCTCATGTTGCGGATCAACGGTAGGTACATTAAAATGCTTTACACCTAGAAAAAAAAAGTACCTGGATAATATTCATATCCATTTCACATTCAAGCAATGCCTTAGTTTCATACTAGATGACGATGGAATCGAAATTACCCTAAAGGCCGCTATTATACAAGTATGCTCCATTTTGGGCGTAACAGTCTCAACTCCCATAACACTACCTGTTAAGTTTCTGTCGTTTTACTCGGTTGTCATACAGTTAATTTCTAAAATATTTGTGTTATACTGTTGAATGATCTGTTGAATTGAATTGAATTGAATTATACTGTTCGTCTGTTCATGTTCTTTTTTCTTTCTTTCTTTTTCTTTTTTCCTTTTTTCTTTCTTTCTTTTTTCTTTTTCTTCTTCTTTTTTTTGGATTGGAAGGTCCATCTCGGATAGAAAATGCATATTTTTGCGACTATGTCAGTTATAGTTACGGCACTTTGGCACAGTACCGCATCCGAACTCAGCGGCCAATGACGGATTATTTACCGGCACAGGAAACGGCTGTCATCGGTTAATACAGAAATCGTAATATCAAACATAGCCCTTATTAATTACTGCGTGAAACTTAACGCGTGAAACTTAAAATCAGAATTTCTCATTTTATTTTGCTATTCACTATTTAAATTATTTGTTGTAATGCATTTATTATATCAGTGTTGCCATAAGCTCTATAAGGCCTACAGTTAATCTGCCAGTTAAGAATGAATTATAAGTATTATAGGACTTTGAGGGCTTGCTACCAAATTTAATTTAGAACAAATGTTTTATGAACATTTTTCTAAATTGGTCCAACGAGACAACTATGGCAACCGCAAACCTATATTTTTAATTGGTGTGTGAAAACAAGAGATAAATAAACTAAATGATATACCTGAAAATTTAAACTCTTCATAATCCATATATTTGCATTTTCTATTCTTTTCTTCCAATTATGAACGTGCATTTAGTTATCTTACACTAACATGTTGCACTTTTAATTTTTTTTTCCTTGCAATAGTGACATTGCAAATGAACTACATGGCTGTGGCAAACTATTTTTATGTAAAAAAATTCAAAACACCTTCACAAATTACATACATTCATATACTTTTTGAAAGCTATGGCAAATGTATTCGAGCATAAGCACAGAGTATGCTGTGATACAGTAATAATATTGTAAGTATAATACACTTAGTAATATACAACGTTTCCGTGTTTACAAATATTTTATTACATTGCATAAGTTATGTTGAATGTAGCTTACATGTCAAATTAAATCTTGATTGCAATATAATGTAGCGCCTTTCTTTCCTTGAGTTGTACAATCAAATGCACAACACCCGGGCATATTAACTGAATTAAAATAAAAATTTAAAAATATTCAAAACACACGGGCATCAGGGCCAAAATGGCGGCTGATGTTGGCGAACCAATCACGGAGCTCGATTGTCGGCAAATTCCACCGCACAGTGGGTCCATACTTGTATAATAGAGGGCTTTAGATTACCTCATGTCACTCTGCCCTCTGCTGGAAGATAAATTCTCCTTAGTACAGTAACCTAACCGCTTAACGCAGGCCTGAACAAAATGGGCTGTTGTGTCCAAGACAAAGGACAATGCGTTATTTTGTCCACATCTTCAGCACCCAAATAGAACTTAAATAATTAGCAAACAAACCAATCCATAGCATGAAATCGTTTTTTTTTTTTTGCTTTTAATTCACTAACAGTTCTCTTTGCAAATATTCTAGCTTTTTTCAAGGGCATTTGATGAGATTCAATGGAGATCCTGGAATGTGTGATGTGTGACAATCAAGAATAGAATCAATATTATGTGAACAAGAATACGGTTTCCATTTCCCAGAAGTTTGGAAGTCTGAGTATAAATAAGTACCGCTCTTCTTCGCGCTATCTCTTTCTAGGCACGGGGCCAGAAAACAAAAGGGGAATAAAAGCAGCAAAACGGCGATATAACGAGTTGTTTTGTGCTGGAATAAATTGCCGTCATCTCGATATCACTTGCATCCCCGATCCACTGTTTTTCTTTTTTTCATTTTGCTTTTGACAGCAACTCGTTCGTGACTGAGATGAAAAGTAGATAGCAGCGCACTGCCGTTCTGCTCTTCCCCTTTACACGTCTTTCTTTCTTTCTTTCTTTCTTTCTTTCTTTCTTTCTTTCTTTCTTTCTTTCTTTCTTTCTCTTTCTTTTTTCCTTCCTTCCTTTCTTGCTTTCTTTCTTTCTCTTTTTTCCTTCCTTTCTTGCTTGCTTTCTTTCTTTTTTCCTTCCTTTCTTGCTTTATTTATGTCTTTTTTCTCTTTCTTTTTTCCTTTCTTTCTTTCTTTCTCTTTCTTTTTTCCTTCCTTTCTTGCTTTATTTGTCTTTTTTCTCTTTCTTTTTTCCTTCCTTTCTTGTTTTATTTATGTCTTTTTTTCTCTTTCTTTCTTCCTTGCTTTATTTCTTTCTTTCTTTCTTTCTTTCCTTCTTTCGCGTACTGCTGTTATGTGTTCTGCCTGCTTTTCCACTTTACATTTCTTTCTTCACTTCTTTCTTTCTTTCCTTCTTTCGCGTACTGCTGTTATGTGTTTTGCCTGCTTTTCCCCTTTAAATTTCTTTCTTTCTTTATTCTCTCTCTTTCTCTCTTTCCTGCTTCCTTTCTTTCTTTTTCCTTTCTGTCTTCCTTTCTTTCTTTCATCATTTTTTCTTTTTTTCTTTCTTTCGCGCACTGCCTTTCTAGTGTTTTGCCAGCTTTTCCGCTTACATTTTTTCTTTCTGCCGTACTTTCTTACTTTCTCTCTCTCTCCCTTTCTTTCTTTCTTTCTTTTTGTTTGCCTGTCTTTCCTTCTTTCGCGCACAGCCACTCTAGTGTTTTCCTGCTTTTCCCTTTACGTTTCTTTCTTTCTTCTTTTCTTTCTTTCTTTCTTTCTTTCTTCTTTTCTTTCTTTTTTTCTTTCTTTCTTTCTTGCTTTTTGTTTGCCTGTCTTTCCTTCTTTCGCGCACAGCCACTCTAGTGTTTTCCTGCTTTTCCCTTTACGTTTCTTTCTTTCTTTCTTTCTTTCTTTCTTTCTTTCTTTCTTTCTTTCTTTCTTCTTTTCTTTCTTTCTTTCTTTCCTTCCTTCTTTTGCACACTACATTCTAGTGTTTTGCATGCTTTTTCCTTTATATTTTCTTTCTTTTGGTTTCTCCTTTTGTAATGCTAATTTTTTAAGCTTTTTGCTATACTATTTTGTTTCTAGGTGTCTCTTTGTTTCTTTATTTTTTTTCTATTTAGATTAATACTTTTAAACATCTTGACTTCCGGTTTACTTCTTTTTTTCTTTATTTTTAAAGTAGTTTCTTAACCATTTATACGGGATAAATCTAATTTTTGAACACTAGTTTTCCAATTAAGTTGATTTTGTTTTACTCTTTGATATTTATTGAATGCTTTTACTTATTTGTCCGTTAGCCCATTAAAACTTTAAATTTTTTCTTGAGTGCTTCTTTTTTAATGTGCGGCATATTTTCTTAAACCGAACTATTTTACTATTCAAATACTTTGCTTTGTGGTCTATTGCCATTCCTAAACAACTGAAATTCCTTACTTATTTCAGCACATTTTCATTTAACACAATTTATGTACTAACCACTTCTTTGTTGTGGAAAGTCATTATTGGTTTATATGGCTTGTTACTTAGATAATTATAATTTATTTTGAATGTCAGTTATTAACATTTTCTCCCTGCAGGATTATCAATAGCTCATCACCAAGTTTTATATTTTCTGTTAACTTTTCCCCAGTCGATTGGTCTATGTAACTTAACCAAGTGTGTTTGTCTGATTCTTTAGTTTATTTCTTCCGGAAAACTTCTAGCTTTATTATTCTTTCCTCTTTTCAGCAAACTATAGAACCTTTGTGAACAACAACTTTTGGATTTACGTAGTTGTTCATTCAACGAAATAAGTAATATTAGTAGAAGTAGGAAGTTTGGCATTAAGGGAAGAATATTAGAAATATTTGTATAGAACATTTATCTAAGATAAAAAGAATGCATTTAAAGCGTAACAGAAAAAGAGAAAAGGGCATGAGAACCTGAAATTCAGGAAATGTTAATGTGTTAAGCATGGAGTTTAAAGCATTTAAAATTAAATTCGGGAACGAGAAAAAAAAAAAAAAAAAAATCAGTAGCTCAAAAGAGAAAATTTCATAATTTTTATAAACGATATGTGAATAGGGTAGAGAAAATATATTGTATGTTGAATTCTGTGATTATGTATTTAAAGAGATCTCTCTCTAAAATTTTAAAGAGAGAGAAAAAAACTTGGTTAAACAACCGGAATATTTTACAAATGAAAATAGTTATGAGAAAGGTTAGAAACTATAATTTAATATATCTAGGCGGTAAAATTATGTCAATAAAGAGTACAAATAAATAACACATGAACAGCTGATGTACTAATCCTGGAATATTCCAATAACCATGGTATTGAAGAATATTTTGATACGTGTAATATATTACTTACATGATATTTATAATATTGGAAATTGTAAATTATTTGTACATTGCTGGTTAGCTAAAACAAAATAAACATAATCTGCAACATTTCAAGAGTCTAAAGTTCTAAGGTTTTCAGGGATGCCATATTAACTCTCATCTGGAGTGAGTGTTTCTTGTAGAAAACTGCAGTTCTTAGTTATACAACCAATTTTATGATAACTAAATTTAGAGAACGGTGCAGGAAATTTTCTTTTTTACTGCCTAACTGCAGTTCATTCTGAAATCAGCTATTTATGACGACATATCTACAAGATGGAGCTCATGAGACAAATAAATAAGACGCAACAAGTGTAAAAGGAATTAACTTCACTGTCTGTGCAGCCTTTATCATGTAAGATGCAGCAACAAAAGTATTTTCTCTGGACAATCTTTGTCTGATCACATTCATGCACTTTGTGACGGTTTCAAAACTAACATTCTGCATTTGTTTTGTCTCTACCAAATAGGGGATTCGATGGAGCATTTACTGTCAATTTATCACATCAAAGGTTAGAATATTGTCTTCTAATACACTTAAGTGCACTTTTGCAGAATGTTGTCGTCTTTGCATAGCCAAGGTAGATTAACTTCTAAGCCTTTATATTTCAAATTAGCTGTTATGTGTCTATTGAGATGCTGGTTTGTATTTATTTGCTATACCTATTGAAGTATTTTTCATAGGTAGCTCCTTAGTAAAAATGGAAAAAATTAAAGACTAACAGATAATGCAAGATTGCGTTGGGTTCATTTCCAAATTGAGTAAACAATTAAGTGTGTATTATGGTTGTACAAAAGAAATTTGGCACGTTTATAAAGACCAATTTCATCTTATTTTCTATTCATTTTTGTAATAATTCTTTTCTGCTTTAGTATCTTGGTGAAAAATGTAAAAGGTATGATTGTGTCAAATGTAAAAACACTCCTAGTAGATCTAAAACGGTGATATTTATAAAATATCTTGCATTACTATGCCGCATTTGTACATTGTGGGATACACCAATACTAAGATATTCATTAGAACAAAAATATTTATTCTTGATTATTATATGCAAAAGAAATCGTGTAAGCATTGTAGGAGAGAAGTTTCGTGCTAAATTTCCAGGAGTAACATCTCCAAGGGAATAGCAATTTTCTGATTGGTGATCACAGCTTTTTCATAGACAAGGAACAAGGGTGGGGTGAAATGGGCTGTCAATTACAAGCTTCTCAAAGGTTTTTATAATACGTTTAGCCTAGCAAGTATGAAGTGCGTATAAAGCCACTCATTCAGCTTCTGTATCTTCATGCATTGCGCTGAATAAAATATCTGATAGGCAGTTTACAATATTCGGCATGATACATTATGGCGAGTGTTTCAGAAGCTTTTCAGAAGGATTCCGTCAGGAACTTCGAACATCTTGGATGTTGAGTACAATTTTAATTACTGTTCACTACTAATAAACAAAGAAAGAAAAATGCATGTAATCAATTTCGACCGCATGACATAATTTCCCTGGGTATTTGGCGAAGTCGTTACGCAATAACTTCTCGTCAGCAAAGTTAATTTCGGATTGCGTACATAATGAGGGCCATGTATTTATTTATGTTAATTACAGCAGTGAATGCGAGTAAACCGAAAAGTCGATTGTGAATTGAAACTTGGCAAATTTCAATGTAATTTGTAATTCAACATTGTAAAATCCTAAAAGGCAAACAATTATCGCCCAATAAAACGGTTAACTATGCTTTTAGCTTGCATTATCAGTGTAAATATGTTTGTATATTAGTGCATAATTATCTTTCCAACTTTGGGTTTGATTTATCTATGATTCTCATTCTTTCTTTTCATTAGGCATTTTTTTTTATTTGCCAGTCCCTTTAACGCGTTATATGGTACCTATGCTTCTACAACCTTTTCTGTTAAGTTTCTTTTCGAGTTTTGCTTTCGTTTCTTCTACTGATTTATTTAGTTTATTTTCTGTTTCTGTCATTGTCTGTTTCATATCGTCATGCTTTTATATACCGATTATACGTCTGAAGAAGATGTGTTACATAGTTATAGTTGAATCTGTTCTTTAATTCAATGGTGCTACCTATAAAATACGCAGCTTCTTAAGGCAAGTGAAGGCATTGGTTTCCATGCACTGTAGCTGCTCTATTGCAAAATGAACAAATCCTTTGCTTGCTAAGCAATAAGCCATTCAGAGCAACGTACAAAGCAAAGACTAACCCCGGGGAGCCTCAACCTTAAGTCTTTTGTTTCTGCACTTGCTCTCCCGCGCATAATTAATTTTTTCTCGAGCCATTTGTTTCGTCTTCAAGCTCTGGCGGGGGAAAAAAAAAAGAGAGCGAGAAAAGAAAAGCTAGCGTTGAGAAGTGCTCTGGAAACTGCTGATCTTTTTCATAAAACATACTCTCAAATTCTAAAAACAAAAGAAAGTAACAAAAACAAACAAAATAAAATAAATAGCGTAGAAAACTAAGATTGTGTGGCATTCTTCAGTTGTTTTAAAAGTATAAAAGTAATCAAGCCTAAGAACTAGAGAAATATTATTAATTGTATTTACTATTTATTTACTTAGGATACAATTTATTGTTTTTCAAATATTGCGTAATATATGTTAATTTTTCCCTTTTTTCTCTCAGTTTGCATTTTCTTCCTTTGTTTTTGTATTTTTTTTTTAAATTTTATCTTGCATCTGACAGATTATTTTTTATATTTTATTTTTTTATATTTTCTTGATTTTATTCATTGCCATTCCTCCACTGTTCTTTGTTTTCATTATTAATTAATAGATTCTATAATCTTTTGCCAAATACTTCGGGACGGTAAATGATATTCTTTACTGGTAAAGCAATGTGCTTGAAAAACTTTACTCCTTACCCCCAAGTTTGAAGTCAGAACGTGAGTTATTTAGCTGAAGAGACCTTTAGGCCCCTTTCACAATGAAACATTTTTTTGAGTAGTGTTTAACGCCCATTTTTACTACTGAGGCACCACAGGCGGTGACACTGATGATACATGAAATGAAATGATATATTGAGAAAGGATATTTTTTTAAGGAAGGAAGGAAGCGTTACAGGCCTAAGTTTAGGTACCTCCCCGGCATTTGTCAGTTATGAAGACTGAGGAAAACCTGGAAAAACCCCAGTCAGGGAGGATGGTCCTGCTAACAAGTGTGGTTTTCGTTTTTTACCCTCCATAACTAGTCACCAATTAAAACTAATGCTACTCTTGATTCTGTTGTTATATTTCTTTATTTTGTTAATATTGACAGCATTATTATATATTCTTTGCAGTGTTAGTGCCGAATTACACATTTCTTAACTATGTAGGAAGATGGACTTGACTCCTTGAAAGACATCAGCTAATATAGTCTGGATCAAAACACTTCCTCAACATAAAGGAAGATTCCAGAAGGGTATAACTTTAGTCTTGGTGCAGTTAATAAAATAATGAAGAACAGAATTAGCTCCAAAAGGAAGGGAAAGAATGACGTAGAAGAAAGAGCTGCTAAATATGATACTTATCTCATCACGAACATAAAGATTGACCTTCACAAAAACAGTTTTGACTTATAGAAGAAGTTAAATGGAACTGGAGTTAAATCGACGACTCAACAGTGAAACGCAATCTGTTAAAAGTTGATCGAAAATTTGAAAGAAGAAGCGAATGGAATGAGCAGGAAAATACAGAAATTGAACTGTTGAGGACTGAAGGAAAGTTGAATTGTCCAATGAGTCCTCAGTTTTACATTCAGGGCATTAGAGTACACGTGCGAAGGTCTGACGATGAAAAGATGAAAATATCCAGATGAATGGTGAACAACGAGAAGTATTTAGAAACTCTGTATAGAAGAACTACAGAAATTGTGTCCTTGTTTTCCAGCAAGACCATTCTGGGGATCGAGTGTCCAAGAAAGCGAATGAATTAATGGAAGATTCCGGCATTCTAGTTTTGGATTAGCCAGGCAAATTCTCCAACATGAAACGTATCTAGAAGTAATGGCCTGTACATAAAAACAGACTCAGAAAAGTGGATTGCTCCACTAAACATAAATGTGTAACTAACATATTTCGTGTATGATTTCACGATAGGAAATTCAAGAAAAGTATAAACCTTTGGTAAATTCACTGTCTAGGAGGATACGTTAAGGCTAAAGGATGATATAAAAATACTAACAATTCATTAAATTTAAGCTGGATTCATAAAACTGTAAAATGTTTATAAATAAACCAATTTCCATAAAGCTTATGTTTGTTCACATTAATTTATACTCTGTATCGATTAGCACGCACGGCCGTATGACCCATGCGACAGTTGTACTTACTTGAATGTATTTTAAAACTGGTACAATAAAAATTCAATTACTACTACTACTACTACTACTACCATTACTACTACTACTACTACTACTACTACTACTACCACTACTACTACCACTACCACTACCACTACCACTACCACCACTACCACCACTACCACCACTACCACCACTACCACTACTACCACTACTACCACTACTACTACTACTACCAAATGGACCTTGCTAGACAAGGACCCAGCGTCAGAGTACCGTGGCAATATCTTTACGAAGGACAAAACACAAACAAAAGGAAAATTCATATAATGAAAGCCTTTCTCTTACTATACTCAAGCCTAAGATCTTGGGCTAGAACCGCCGCCAGGACCGTCCTCCCTGACTGAGGTTTTTTCCAGTTTTCCCTCAGTTCTCATAAATGACAAATGCCAGGAAGGTACCCTATTAGGCCTGGAACGCTTCCTTTCTTAAAAAAAATCCTTTCCCAATATGCCATTGCATCTCATGTGTCATCAGTGACCACCGCCTGTGGTGCCTCAGTAGTTAAAATGGGCGTTAAACGCCATTAAAAAAAGCTTTGACTAGCCAACTATTGCGCATTTAGCCGTAACCCCCAATATTGTCACATATTATAATATTAATAATTATATATTTCTTCGATTAGAAGGTTAATAACCTCAGCACACTGTGAACAAATTGTCCTCCAGCATTACCTCTGCTCTGCATTCAGTAGACGGAGGAAATGTCTGATGTAACAGAACCTACGAACTTCACAATAAGCGGCTGATATTATCACCATTATCTCACCATTATCATAATCAATATAGAGACGCTTGTCTTTGTAAACAGATCAATCATGACAGATCCAGCGTCACTACGCCATCAGTGCATGCCTGATCTTGTCATATTCCATATCCCATTGAACAATAGAGGAATCCACACCGGAGACTGCATTCAAATCCGTGATTGACTGATTATGTACTATCATGCTGAACTAGACCACACAGCTGTCATAATACTCACAAAGATTGTGTACTAGTTTCATTCTTTTTCTCCTCTTACAGCTCATTGTAATGTTTTCTTTAAAAGCTCAGTTTCTCTACACTCGGAATATTTTCTATATTTCGATTCTACATTGTGATCGATTTATAATTTATTCTATGATTATTCATTTAACATAATTTTGACAAATGTTTATAGAAATAGTTATGTCACGATATAGTCACCCTGCTTCACAAATTACTATCCAGGTGCTTGCCGATTACCTCTTCTCCATTATTCATTGTTAACTGCAAACTTCTGATATTGTAAATGCACTTTAAAATGTCCAAACAGGACAAATAACGATGACAATATCCGGACTGTATGGCGAATGTTTTAACATTGCAAAATACTACTGAGACAGTATTTATGAGCTGCACCCTCATATTTAATTAGATTATTTTTAGCAAGTAATTTTATGTAACTTTGTTATAACCATGAGTGTAATGTCATTTTCCTATACAAGTGTTGAGTTATTATGTGTAAAATATTATTTTCTCGCAAGTGTGCAGAAAGCTACCCAAGCCATAAAATCTGACCTGGGAATTTCAGTAGCCTGTTGTAACAATATTTGTAAAGAATCCTTGAGCAAGACGTTTATTGGTATTCTGTTAGACACTTTCTTAAGCAGGGTAGGCACCATAAAACCTTTGGCGACTGTAGGGATGAAAAGACAGGCCGATAACCTCTTCAAGGGAAGAAGCCAACCGCTTGAGTTGATTCTACATGGAAAAAGTCACGTAGGCCATGTTTATTTAGTTTGCAATTTTGTGGCCCGCAGTTAGTTTTGCAAGAGTATTCAGCGGGGCAATATCAGTGTAAGGGCTTTCTCAGTTCCGTTCAATTAGTGGAAAGTGGTAGTTAGTTTTTGGAAGCGAATTTATTGGACGAGCTTATTAGTTGAGTGTATTTTATGTGTAATAGTGTATGAATAATAAATTGTGTACCATCTTCCATAACGGAAAATATTAACCTCCAGGATGGTCATAGGACCATAAAAATATCTAGCAGCAGAGTCTGAGCAGCCATGGCAAAACTGTAAGGCAGCGGTAACAATCGTCGGAGAGGAAGGAATTATTTACCCCTGAGATTACATGAAAAACCTATCAAATCAAATCCTTCCAAAATTTTTCCCTCCACCCATTTATTAACACCTCTTTTTCTTTATTTTAATACGCTGCACTACTCAACAACTGTCATCGCCTCTTGAGATGTCAAAAACGCTGACTAGCGAGGAAGAACGAAACTAAAGTCAGAGGGAGTCAAATCTTTAGAGTAGGATGGAAGAACTCTCCAATTTATCATCGCTAAAACACTTTTGTGATGTGATGAAATATTTTGTACTTCTGCCAATAGAGCCTTTTCTCCGTAAAAGTTTCATCCAGTTGCTTTAAAGGATTGAAATATTACTCTCCGTAATGAAGATATTGTCACGACCAATTTCGTGACGTGGGGTAAGAGGCCTGGTGGAAAAGACTTAACTCGCATGGCTGATTTGTTTATTGGTTATTTGGATGACATTATACACCCGTGGGTGTTGAGTTGGCATGACTGAAGGTTCTGTGCTGTCGATAATTTCCACCGTGATGGAGTTCTTACCTTTGGAGATGTGTCGGCCGTTGTAGAAGAATTACGTCGCCGTCAATGTACTCGAACAGGCGGAGCTGGTAGAAGCGGGCAACTAACGGCGAGTCCAGCGGGTGAGAGCGTGATAGATGAGTCTGAGAGAGCGCTCTACAGTTCCTTATATAGAATATGCTTCCCTAGGGGGGTCTTTACATTGTCAGTCGGCATTACCAATCGTGGTATTCCACCGCCCTAGATTTAAAATAAACCACCCAATGACAAATCATTAAATACGTGTTCTAGATACTTCCTAGTGACGCATGACAGTCTTGGGTGTAGCATGACTAGGCGGACGCTGATGTCATGGTAAAGTCCCTTAGGGCTTGTCATAGCAAGTGGTTAACCCATTGTTACTTGCAATATCTTTATGCTTTCTAAACCAGCAATGTTAACATAAGTTAAAGAATCTTTATCCTAATGAAATACGAATCGTGCCAAAAATATATAAATTTAGTAATTTATGATGCTCCTCGACGGTGTATGTGACAATATTCAGTTAGTAAAATTCCTTTAGCGTCCCAAAAGACCAATGCCATAATCTTTCTTATAGATCTACATCTACATTTGGATTTTGTTTTGACTGCTGTTTCAATTCTGGTGTGCAATGATAGATTCAAGTATCATTGACAGTTACATGTCGACGCACAAACTCGGTGCTGTTCGGTAAAATGCTTTACTGTTGCTATATTTTCATACGAATGCTGTTTGTAAGCTCAGCAGAAAGCTTCTTCATATGCATTTCTTCGCGTAAAACATAACCTACAAGTGTCTACGACCTCAGCAATTTAACGCTCTTAAACTAGTCGGTCATCTAATACCATATTGTGTATTTGTTCAATGAATTCTGCTGTTGTTGCACTCTATGAACGTCCTTCATGCAGGTGTACTTCAAGACTGAAATGGCCATGTTTATGTTCAGCAGATCATGTTTTAGTCATTGAAAATGAAGAATAGTCCAATACACGAAAATGAACAGTGAAAAATCGGTTTAATGTTGCATTGCTTAACTCCATTTTATTCATTTTATGGCATATCCACAACACGCCAGCTTTAGAAAGCTGCTTTAAATAAAGGAATACTTGATATTTTAATGTACCAAAGTAATATATATATATATATATATATATATATATATATATGAAACATAATGTAACACTATTAACAATGTAACTAAAATAACAAAGCTAGAAAAACAGAGAAGAATAAAACATTAAGAAATAGCCATAGATTAGTAATCGGTATATTTCGAACTGCTCGAGTTCTTCTATGACAAGAAGAAGAAGAAGAAGAAGAAGAAGAAGAAGAAGAAGAAGAAGAAAATGTTTTAGTGATGATAAATTTGAGAGATTTGATGCATGTTTTCTTATATATATATATATATAACAAATTAATTATGGCAAGCATAGAAGAACTCTAGTAGTTCGAAATATAGCAATTTCAAGTGTGACTTTAAGTGTTTCATCCTTTTCTACTTTTATTATTATTGTTAATTTGTTACATTGTTAATAGTGTTACTTTATTTTTATTTTATATTCTTATATATCTTGCCAATTGCAGGCCATCTGTTTTCAAGACCGAAATTTTTTCATACCCTCCTCTATGGGTGTTTCTACTGTATTATGTTCTATTACTTTTTAATTCAATGTGGTGCTACTGTCATAATTTGACAGAGAAAAGCATTTCCTTCACGATCAAGATTGTCCAAGTACTCCTTATAAATTGTCCGTCACACATGCGACACTGCCTTGGGACCCACCTGTATACTTCAGGTCATCAAGGATAATATTTTATGCAGAAGGGTGACTCGTATTGAATTCTATGGCCATATCCGGTAGTTAAGACATTTCTACTCGATCCACTGTCTCCTCGTATCCCACTTTGTATTCACTGCTAACGTTTTGTCTTCCATTTTTAAATCTTCCCACCCATTTATACATTTTCTCTCTCCTAAACCCAAGATCGCGGGTTCGATCCCGGCCAGGATCCATGGATTTTTTTAGGCGGGGGAAAGGAAGTAAAGCCGTGGGTCCCGTGTCGTACATTTAAGGCACGAAAAAGAACCTCAAGCCTGAAAGAAGAGGCCTCTGTGCAAAATTTGTCGGCCGTTTCACGCCCTGAACTCAATGGGACACTGATGACCTGAGCCGTTAAAGAGCGTCCGTAAATAAACCAAATTAAAAAAAAAGTCTGTCTTAAAAAAAAACTTTTACTCCGCCGTACATTTTATAATATTTCACTCGTCTAACTTAAAAAAAAAAAAAAAAAGGGAATAAAGCTGTGTTGCTATTTCACGTTGCAATTCGACAGTGAAACGGGCATATTTTACTAGTTATTGCGCAGTTGCATACAGCTCGGTTTTCAAGAGTAATTTTCTTTCCGGAAATAAGATTTTTCCACCTTATATGTATCTGAATGGACCAAAAACAAAATTCCAATTATTTAGTGATTTCCATTTGCTATGGAAATGCGGAAAAAATTTCGGAAATGGACGAAGAAAAGGGTGTACACAATCCTTGTAAATGGGATTATTATATTGCGAAGGAAAAAGTGCATAGCGATAATGTAATAAAAACAATAAAAATAACGTATTTATAAAGACAAATTTAATATTTATTATTTTCATAGCATCTTTATAAACGCATATTTTTACTGTGAACATAAACAGTTGATTAACTGGAGCATAGAGAGTTAGGAATCGTAGTATTCCATCGAAGCACTTTACATGCTCGACATTTGAAAAAAAATGAAAATGAAAATGTTACTAAATAACTGTGTTATTCACAGAAGACCTGCTTTTTCAGTGCAGTAAGTGAGGGTTTTCATTTGTTCCACTGTTAAAAATTTCACTGCAGTGTCCGGCCTTTGCATTATTCAGGAAACGTTTTCCCCAAGAGGAAAGGTTAGGGTAATTGCAAGAAGTTGATGGTACTTCTGTTTGTCATGGGAGGGGGGAAGGACACTACCGAGCGGAAGAGGTTTTTGTACAAGATCCAATTCTTGTGGATTAGGTCGTCCTTTGTTGTCTGAAGTGCGCAACTACCTTTAATGCTTACCTAGTATCTACTGCAATTTGATACTAGTAACGAGGAAACGGCAAACGTATGGGCATTTCAGGTTCCTAATATGAATGGCTGGACAGTTTGTAAACAGCTTTTTAAAGTGGAGTTAGTTCAATATTGAAACTGATTTGGTTATCTAATTTAGCTATTTTTCTTTTACGCTGCTTATGTAAATTTTCTGCACAATCATTGATGCTTTGATGTTTTTCTGACATTCATGTCTATGCACAATTATTCGGTTTGCTCATTTACTACGGCAAGCCTTGTGCGGCGAACGATTTTATTCTCAACACGATGCCTTCATTATGGCTGTTGGTCTAAAGATCCTGTTCTTTAATTCTAAACCTTTTTTGACATCCCTCCACGGTTAACTTTTATTATGGGCATAATAAAGCAGATTTCGATGTATTATTAAGTATTTAACCTTGCACATTCTTCAAGAATGAACAATATCATTGAATAAGATAAAAATAACGATATATGCACTATAGAGTGAGTCGGAACTTCTGCGATAAATTCGGAGGAGAGAGAGATCACACAATGAGGAACACTTTAAAACAAACAGAAGTGCACAGCATCTGAATGACGCGTCAGATTAATCTAGTTTGTTTAACAAAAAATGGTCTTCATTGTAAGACTTTATCGCAGAAGTCCTGGAAGCAGAGTTGAGTATAATTAGGATTAACATTGCCAAATGTATCCTATATTTTGGCTGAAGTAGCTAGTCCTAGCAGGTTTCACAGACATTCTAGTCAAGGGTTGGCTCGTGTGCTATAGAACGAAAAGTGGACGTCCATTGCTGCAGTCTTTTTAGTATATCAGGTTATTGATCCAAATGCACATTTGAGCTGTACCATAGACTTAACCGAAGGCTGGAAAGCAGTTAAATTTTTTAGAAACGTATATCACACATCTGTCCAAATTGCTGATATACGAAGGGCTTTAATAATTAATGCAGCATGTGATTTTCCTCTGCCAGTTTATTTTGGAAAAATACAATAATTTACTTGTAGTATGAGACAGTATAAAATGACTTCAACCTCCATTTTATATGACTGATAGTAATATAATTAATTTCACGTATTATAAATGTTATTATAATCATTTTGTACAGTTTGTATGTCTGCATATCAATAGTTAAGTAATTTTGCGTATTTTCTGAATAGTAGAACTTGTTTACAAAGTTTTTAGACATAAATCAGGAAATGTGTTTTGACAACAGGACAAAAAGAGTCAGTTGGTTCTGTACATCTTTGTATATATTTTGTAAGACGCTTTGTATAAGTAGGGTCGTTTCTAAGAACTTGAAAATTGTTAGGGAAAAGGAGTGGGTCAGACTCCTAGGCATTGTAGAACGGACAGAAAGGCTTTTTTTTTTTTTGTTAAACAGAACGGGTCAGGCAATAAAACCTATTGATGCAACAGAACTTTGTGGGTGATGATTTGTAACCAACATTAAATAACGAAACTGAGGAGAAAAATAGAAGGAATAAACGTTAAAAAGGGCAGTGAATCGGAGAGCTTCGGGAGTAGAAAGACGCAAACTGTTACAGGCAGCCACATCGAAAATGGTACAAAAAGAAAAATAGTGTGCCGGTGAAAGGTTTGGTACAATTACCTTGTAGTGATAGACTAGAATCCATCGAATTAGTTGCCAATACTCATTAATATTTTCAAACTTAAAGGTAGCCCTTGAAAGATAAAATTACTTATATATAAATCGTGTTATAGTAAGCTCTACGATTCGTGTTCGTCTTTTGCATAATTCCCAATCCTCTCCCATTGGCCTAAGAGGGTCATAAAATTCCAGCAATCCTCCGACGCCTAGCTTGGCACGGCGATATTCGATCGGCAGCAGGGCAATAGGAAATTGACATCAATCCGTCAACAGTCAATTGAATCAACAAACTCCTCCCCCACTTTCATTTGACTATCGACTATGATCGCAAGATTCGTTGAACTTTCGCCAACTGACTCATATAATTATCTTCTTTTATTAGTCGACAATTATGCAATTACATTTCAAAAAGAAGTCTTTCCTCGGTGGTGTGCGTTATAAATGAAGGGCAGTGATTGAATTCTGTGAGGGAAATAAGAGTATAGGGGAAAAATCCATTAAGTCCAAAAGTATCGATTTTTTGTTTTTGATGTCATTCAGTAACTCAGAGAGAATAGTTGCATATGGTTTAACTGTGCCTAATAAAAACCTGAGAACAACTTTATGTAGACAAATTGACCACTGAAGGTTTAAGTCTCCCTCTGTTTCACTAGCTGGTATAATCTCATGGGATTTTGGAGGCTTTGTAATGGATTTGGCCGGGCGTTGCAGATTAAACATTGATGCTAAATGTGGGGTTTCGCTAATTATGGGGGGGTTTCCCATAGAACTGGGATACAAGACTTATACTAAGATAAGCTTTACAATAATGAATATAAAGAATCAATAACTTTCGAAGATGATGTGCATCTAGTTCATGTAATTTAAAACTGGCTGCAGAGAGAATGTGCTCAAGTGCAAAATTTGACCTGCATCCTATATTGGATTAACCTCTACTGCAGTATTCCTTAAAATGAATAACCATAGACGCTCTACCGGTAGCCCAACATGCCAACCTTCACCAATCTGCTTTTGTCACTGTTTTTGCTTAGTTCTCATAAATACCGTACCTCTATTTCCCCCCACAAGTACACTCAGAGATAGTGACATGGCGGTCATAGTTTTACATAGGGCTCGCACCCCTCCGGGCCTAAATCTTTCCCTGGCAACTAGTTGTTTTAGCTTTGCCTAGGATGGATGTCCTGCCAGCCCTCTAAGAAACTTTCACGATATACTTTTTGAAGGGGTGTTCCGCCTACCGTAGTCTTCATTGTCTCGCGTCGCAAACAAGTCATCGGGGTGACTGGAGATATCAGTGTTTTTAAGTAGTATTTTAAAGTGTTAATATCTTTTTTAACCATGTCACTCTATAGTGAATTTTTAAGAGTTGTTACGTCTCCAAACGAGTCCTTTATATTTCTGTCAAAAGCGCAAGTCTTGAATTTTGAACTCAAATACAGAGGGGGCCAAAAATGTATACACACTGCAAGCAAAGAAAAAACTGTGTTAACATAACAAAACTGAAATCACACAAACAGAAAATGATGAGCATTAATCATCTTAGACTTTTACAGTTACAATGGTTGCTCAAAATGCCTACCATCGGCGTCGATACACTTCTGAGTACGTTGAACTACTGATTGAGCAACGTTTGCGAAAGTGTCCTCAGAAATTGCAGCACATGCCGTTTCAATTTCTTCCCGAAGTGCTGCCAGTGTAGCTGGTTTTCTACGGTATACAACATCCTTAAGAGTTCCCCATAGGTAAAAGTCCAAGGTAGTTAGATCCGAAAAACGCAATGGAAACTCAATCGGACCTGTTCGTTCTATCCAGTGCCTTGAATATCTTAGATAATGCCTTGAATCCAGTGCGCGGGGCTTGTTGCTGTGCGAGGTCTCCCAGATCTGCCCTTGTGAATATCTCATACGGTTCCATGAGTCTCAAATTTGTCTCGCATGCGTGCAATTGTTACTCGCGTTGGCGGTTCTGTTCTGTACACAGGTCTCCATTGCCTTTGAGCTTCCACAACATTCTCGGTTTTTCAATATCACTTCAAAATTGCTTTCCGTTCTTGAAACGATAACCTTAGCTCCATTTTGTTATAGCAAAGTCCAACTTTGAAATATATTAAATAGATATATACAGTGAAAGTGTGTATATATTTTTTGGCACCCTCGATATATATGGAGAGAGGCAGTGAACAAAGATACAGTCAGTTGTTGGTCGAAAAAAACTGTAATTGTGGGATTTATTTGGTTTATTTACGGGCGCTTTTTTGCATCTCCGGTCATGAATGTTCCATACAATTCAGGGCATGAAACGGCCAATAAAACTTTCTCAGAGGTCTCTTCTTTCAGGTTTGAGGTTCTTTTACGTGTCGCAAATCTGCGACATGGGGCCCACGACTTAACTTCCCATTTCGCACCCTGAAAATCCATCGACCCTGGCCGGGATTGAACCAGCGATCAATACGAGGCAAGTATGATTACCACTGAACCAACATAGGAAGCTTCACATCTGCACTGATGGAACATAGGGAGACAACCGTATTTCGGACGATCGGTGAATAACTCTTTAATATAATATACCTATTATTTATGCTAAATGGATCCTTTAACATATAATGCCTAAAAACATAATTAAAACAACAATGAGTTGCTTATTAACTACGAGGCTGAAGATGACAAATTTCTATTTAGTTTCTTCAAGCCTGAGACCAAAAGTAAATCCATGGAGTATTTTCAGGGTACCTGTCTTCGTAAAACGACAAAGACATTATCCTCAGTTGGAAAAACAAAGATCATATTCTTCTGGAATTCTGAAGGGATTATTCATTGCGAAACAGTTAACTCCAAAGTATATAAGAAGAAGAAGCGTTTCGACGCAACATCCTTGACAAATCTGTAACCAAAGTTTTTCACGACAATACAAAGCCATACACCACAGAAGAGAGGACTAAATTTCGGTAGAGTGTCATACCTCACCAACCCTACAGCCCGGATCGTGCATCTATTGATTTTCATCTCTGCGGTTCTATAAATTATGCTGTCCTTGGAGAGAGATTTGACAATGACGAGAAAGTCATAGTTGCAGTAGGAAACGACTGAGAAACAGATCTGCAGAGTGATACCTCGACGACATTAAGACGGATTTGCAAGGAAATCACATTGAAAATAGCAGTGTATAGTCCCACAAACGAGGAAGAATGCAGTATAGTTGAAACTAAACTGAAATAAATCCTGAGAGAGAAACAAACTACTGCAGTATTTATAGAGCTCTCCTTGTGCAATTTGAATTTGATACTAGTCTAATCCTTTTCCAGATGAGTCTATTATATAATCATGCATGAAGTGATTTACTCGCTGAAGACTAAATATGAAGAATCAGGCTATTGCTACGTGATAAAAACTTTTATATTTTTCCAAAAACCTGCAGCTAATTTACAGAAGTTCAAAGCATTATTCCCTTAATCATATTACCATGTAATTATAATTGTATATAGTACATGCTCTCATCCTCATAGCATTTAATTTACTTTGTACAAAGAGGGGGAAAAAAAGGGAGCGGAAGCGAATGTAATGCTAAATCACGAGAAATTTGTGAGTGTTTGCTATTCTAAATCAAGCTACGTCACGCAGGCAGCGCTACAAAATGCATTTCAATGTTGTTTGAAAGCTTCATTTCAAAGTAAAAGCTCCATTTTATTGCTGTACGGTTTATCGGCAGCCATTTGCACTAAAGCATGAAAATAAAACACTTCCCAGTTGCGACAGTGGTATTAATTGACTTTAGCCCCACGTTTGCTATCTACCAGGATAAGTTATATATTGCATTACAAAATAACAAAAACCCACTAACGTAATTTATAAACCCAAATGTTATGTGCCTACACCCAACCAAGGCAAATCAAGGATCGATTTAAAACAACATCCCTGCAAACAGTTCTGGAGCCTGATTTAAGTTATTGCTTTAATCTGCAATCGTTGTATATTTAACAATAGCAGGATTGTAGATAAAATAATAATTTAATAATATTGATTGGTCTTTCTCTGTATATCGGGATATGTAGTATCAATCAAAATGGGATCTATTTTGAAAATGATTAGCTCATCCAAAAAGGTAATTAAATTTTTTTCTCGAAACTTATATAAGAGTGCAGCATTATTGTGACGAATACATCAATAATGGCATTATTTTGCTGTGAAAATAATAAATGAAAGATATAGCACTTTAATTTTGGTTAACTGTAATGTTTGTCTGCTTCCCTAAAATACAAAGGCTGCCAAAAATGTATACACAATTTCACAGTATATATCTATTTAATATATTTCAAAATTGGATTGAAAAACAACAGTAATGTGTAGTATGATTTCTGTAAACAGATGTGACTCACATTATGTTATGTTAGCATTGCTACAACAAAAATGAGTCAAGATTATTATTTGAACAGCGGAAAGCAATTTTGAAGTGCAATTGGAAAACCGAAAATGTTGTTCAAGTTCAAAGATAATGGAGACGTGCGTACGAACAGAACCGCCGTTGGACTTCTACCTATGGGGAACTCTTAAGCATGTTGTATACCGTAGAAAACCAGTCACATTGACAGCACTTCGGGAAGAATTGAAACAGCATGTGCTGCAATCGCTGAGGACACTTTCGCAAACGTTGCTCAAATAGTAGTTTAACGTACACAGAAGTGTATCGACGCCGATGGTAGGCATTTTGAGTAAATGTTTTAACCGTAAAAGTATAAGATGTTTAGTGCTCATCATTTTCTGTTTGTGAGAATTCAGTTTTATTATGTTAACACTGTTTTTTCTTTGCTTGAAGTATGTGTATATTTTTGGCATCCTCTGTATATATACTGCACTCGTAAAAACTTGTCTGTTGCCTTTATAAAACACAAGCTATTTGAAATATTGGGTTACTGTTTCAGTGTTTTATTTATGGTTCCTAGTTCTTATTATTTTTAGCTACATTGTTCTTTATGAATTACTTTATTTTTAGTGTATAATTATATAGAAAAATAATAGCGCAGTTTTGTGTTTTCATACCCAAAGAGTCTGAATGAAATTTAAATTGCGATGACGTTTTTCCCAATGCCAAAAAAGTAATGTCAAGTACTTTATTCTAATTTGCGTTAATTTATTCAATTTACCTGGAAAAACTTTTATATAGCTAGCACGAAATGTTAAATCTTCAAACATAAAAGCAATGATATTCTGACCATTGCTTCTATTCTTGCCTGGCGTGCTATTTAATTTGCCGCTTCTACTAGATGAATACTCTTTTCGTTGTTTTTGTGCATGCCTTCCTTTGATAAACTAATATTCATTGAGTTTGATCTTTCAGTTTTCTTGGTTGCTAGTAATATTATGTAGCACTTCCTATATATTATATATTATTATTTTCTTAAGGGTTTGAGTTGAAAGTCGTATTAAGTCTTTCTTTCACTATGGGTAACTTATTTTCCCTCAGTAAGTTGTGTCAGCATAATATTTGTCGATGTACTATATGCCCTACAGCTGAATATAAGCTATAAGGTTTCCTTTTTGTGGAGAACCCTAAAATGATTTTATATAGAAAAATTTTGGATGACGAAAACTCATCTCTTGAACCATTTGACAGTAATATGAACTTTAACTCAAATTCATGCTCCCTAAAGTCATGTTTTGCTATAAAAGGTTATGTAAAAAGCTATATAAGTAGTTTGTTAGTTTGTTCTATAATATTCCACTCGCAAAACCCCGTTCAATTGCTTTTGTGTTTCTGCAGTGCAACTTTCAAAATTTATTTTTGTATGCACTCCTGTGACATAATTCATCATTTGCACATAAATGCATCTGTATGCCTCCGATATCATATTTTGGCGACTATATAAATCTTCTGGCAATGTACTGTAAACATTTGCTTCTAATTGTCCCAATAAGAAGAAATCTATGCAAGAACAGGCAAAGCATGCTGGCCGTTTTATAAGGGCTTCCAACATAGCTCTTACCAATTATTTTTATCCAATACCAAATTTAGACATGCTGCCTTATTCCCTCTCGACCTCACAAATTTTTTGGAGAGAATCTGCGACCTACAGCACTCTGTAGCTTCACATTCAGTAAGCATATGCACCCAATTGTCCTTTTTATCACACATAAGATATTCTTTCGCTTGCCTCATCCGTCTCGCGAGGCTATTGCAGTTCTGTCTTCTCCTGTCATTAAATGTATATATGTTTCCCTCCCCCATGCCCCTTTTAGTTCCGATTGTAATTCCAGCGACACTTTGTTAGAACACTTAGCTTGCACAGCTGATAGACTAGAATCCATTGGGTTAGTTGCCAACACGCTTATAAGGAGTACATTTTTAAATTTTTATTTTAATTTAATTAATATGCCTGGGTGTTGTGCATTTGGTAGTAGAACTCAAGGAAAGAAAGGTGTTACATTATATCGCATTCTAGGTTTAATTTGACATGTAAACTGCATCAAAATAACTTATTTAGTAAAATAAAATATTTGTCAATATGGCTACATTGGCTATTACTAAGTGTATTATACTTACAATATTATTACAGTATTACAGTATACTCTGTGCTTATTCTGGAATACATTTGCCATGGCTTACAAAAATTAGATGAATGTATGTAATTTATGAAAATGTTTTGACTTTTTTTTGCATAAAAATAGTTTGTTACAGTCGTGTAGTTCATCTGCAATGCCACTATTGCAAAGAAAATAATTTTAAAAGTGCAACATGCTACTGTAATACAACTAATTGCACGTTCATCATTGGAAGAAAATAAATAGAAAATGCCGATCTATAGATTATGAATAGTTTAAATTTTCAAGCACATCATTTAGTTTAATTATCTCTTGTTTTCACACACCAGTTAAAAATATAGATTTCTGGTTGCCATAGCCATTCTCATTGGACCAATTTAGAGCAGAGAAATGTTAAACTACATAAAGTTTTTGTTCTAAATTGAATTTCGCAGGGAAGCCCTCTAAGCCCTACAATTCTTATAATTCATTGTTAACTTTAGGCCTTATATAGTTATATCAACACATAAAATAAATGCATTACAACAAATAATTGAAATAAAAATAGAAATGAAATGAGAAATTCTTATTTTAAGTTCGCGTGTTAAAAGATTGTAATTAATAAGGCACGTTTAATATTGCGATTTAACCGGTGACAGCCCTTTCCTCTCCCGGCAAATGATCCGTCATTGGCCGCTGAGTTCGGATGCGATACTACGCGAGAGTGCCGTAACTATAACTGACATAGTCTCAAAAGTATGCATTTTCTGTCTGACCTAGGCCATCTAATGCAAAAAGAAGAACATGAGCAGACGCAGATGGTATCACTCAACAATATAACACAAGTATTTTAGAAATTAACTGTATGACAATAAAATAAAACGACTGACTGAACACTAATCTTATAGGAGTTAGAGAAGGCTAGGCCCAAAATGGAGCGTTCCGTACTTGTGCAATAGAGGGCTTTAGGTCTAAGCAGTATATGATCGCCATTATTTAAATATATATCACAAATACTGCCGAACCCTTTTCTTACCCCACAATTTGCCGCGCTTCTATCAACCCTTAGAAACATTTCCCCAAAAGTTGGTCAGAATTTGTTGTAGATTTTCTGCTCGCCCCCCCCCCCCTCAATTTCCGAGCCATAACTTATTGTTGTTCTTATTTTGGAATTGCACACTTGTTGTAAACTGCTGACCCGTTTATCTCCTCGCTTTTCCATTTGTATAGATGGCTTGACCATTTACCGTTCATTGTTAAGACAGTACTTAAACATATGATGCTTTTAACATACTGGATTCTTCCCCCCTGATAATACCAAGGCTCTTCCTTGCTGAAAACCGATCTTTTTTTTTTTAAACAGTCTTTGTTTTCTCCGCACTGACCGTGAGACCCCAGGTAGTGCAATAAATCCCCAGACTGTCAATGCCCCGTCACTGAAGTTGAGTACAATAGCACATCATCTGCACACAAGAGTGCTGGAATTTTCTCAATTGGTGGTGCTTCATATAAATTCACTGAAATGTCATCTATGAATAAGTTAAATAAAATAGGGGGCAGGCTGCATCTTTGTTTAACTCCTCTCTGGGTTACATTATTCCCTCCGCACTTCAGAAATTTACTCTTTCATCAATTGCCATCAGAGATTTCAGCATTTTACCTGATAGCCCCTTCCCTCACAATTTCTGCCATAAAGTATTACGTGCCATGGAATCAAATGCTTTTTGAAAATCAATGAAAACACTATATATTTTCCCTCTCTTGCACCCCATATATTTATTCATCATAGTTTTTAAAATAAAATATTGCTACAAGTTCTAAACCCTTCCCTAAACCCGAACTGAAACTTTGAAATTTTGTCAAGCTCTGACACACAGCTTTGTAGTCTTCCTTGCGGTAGGTCGGTCCTGGTGGTGCGGTGGTACCATACTTGCCTTCTAAACCTAAGATCGCGGGTTCGAATCCGGCCAGATCGAGGGATTTTTTCGGGCGTAAAAATCCTAAGTATGATTTCCTTCGGAAAGGAAGTAAAGTCATGGGTCCCGTGTCGTACATTTATAGCACGATAAAGAACCTGAAGCCAGAAAAAAGAGGACTCTGAGCAAAATTTGTCGACCGTTTCACGCAACGAATTGAATGGGACGCTGATGGCCTGAGATGTTAAAGAGGGTCCGTAAATAAATCAAATCAACAAAAATCCTTGCAGAATTTTACAAGAGGCAGCAATATACTTACACCATATAATTATCTGGATTATTGAAACACCTCTTTCCCTTATAAAATGAGCGTATTGTTTCCTTAGATCATTGGTTGGGATAGATTCCTTCGTCAAAATGACGATAAAAATGTTTATTGTCAGGTCTAGTCTCCCGTCGATTTATACAAAAGTCTTAAAAATTCCCCTTGCAAGCCATCCATTACTGCTACTGTCTTATTATTGCTTCATTACATGTATAGCTCCCTTTTAATAACCGAATCTAAAAATGGAGTCAATGGTATACCCCTAGTAACTGTTCCTGTCCAGTTTGCCCCTGTCCCATATGCATATGAAACGTGTCTAACCCAGATTCAGCCGAGATGTTAGGTATTTATGAACTCCCATGCCGTATTTCCTTTATAATTCGACACATTTACACAAAGGTAAATTTTTATGTTGAACTCCTAATTTTTTTCCACCATGAGATGTTGCCACTTCCTTTTGCTTCCTTCAGCGTTGCTTTATATTGCTTTCTCATTTCTATGTATCTTCCCCTCCTCCTTTCTAAAAATAATTAGAGATTTTTCTGCTTTTCTCTTCTCCCCCTACCATCCTTTATTATTTTTAATTTTACTTCTGACCTCCATATTCTTCCCACTAACTGCAACTGTGCAGTGATTGTTTCACTTGCTGCATTCATATCCGCACTACAGTTCACCTTTTGCTGAGCTAGTACAAAATTGAAACCTCAGCGCAAAACTTGATCCTTCTGTTTATACCCGTTGTTCCTCTCGTCTTAGAAAATCCACTCCCTTCTACCTCTATGTCTAGCTCTATTTCTATTGGCTGTACACTTTATTATTTTCCCAATTAAATCCTGGAATAGTTCAATAACACTCCCACCATTGTTATTGAAAGTAAGTTTTCCGTTTGTATCCTCTCCATATTTACCATTTAATAAGGACTGGTATGGTCTGACGGCGCTGTGTTTACATGTGCAGAAGCTCTTTGAGCTGAATAAATCCACAAGGATTCTTCCAAACCGGCCTAGCGAGCAGTATTTCAATTTTTGAAGCCAGAAGATGTTACTAAAGTCAAAATTTATCGACGTATGAACAACATTTATGGGAATGCGTGTGTGTACCGCTACAGGTGGCCGAGGCGCGGTTTCGTGAGCGGAAGATCTGGGGTTCGAATTCTACTAGGATCGTCCTTCCTGACTGAGGGTTTTTTTTCAGGTTTCCCTCAGTCCTCATAAATGGCAAATGCCCGGTAGTACACTTGGAACGTTTTCTTCCTTAAAAAATCCTATCTCAATATACCATTTCATCTTATATATCATCAGTGTCCATCGCCTGTGGTGGCTCTGTAGTAAAAACGGGCGTTAAACACCATTCATTCTACGAGCACCGCGATCAGGGCCCTCCTGATGACTAATGCGCTTGATGAAATCGATAATAGTGTATTAAGACGTAGAAAACATATATCACGGCCACTTTTACAGTACTGTAAATTGTTACTTTTATTCTTATATTTCCAATTCAATATTAATTTGTTCATATCTCCGAACAGTTATTGTAAAAATGTATATTTAAATAAAATCATAAGAGCTTCTTTAACAAAATGGAAATATCTTTAGGATCATTTTATAGTTTGGAAGTGTCTGAAATTAAATGCTACATTTTATAGGTCAGCATGGTTATGTTGTCGGCCCTGGTGGTAACCAACTTGCCTCATAAACCCAAGATCGCAGGTTCAGTCCCGGCTAGGACCGATGGATTTTGGGGCGTTTCCTTTGGAAGGGAAGTAAAGCCGTGGGCCCCATGTTGTAGATTTACGACATGTAAAATAACTTAAAGCTTTAAAGAAAATGCCTCTGAACAAAATTTTTCAGCAATTTCACGCCCTGAATTAAATGGGACGTTGAGACCTGGGATGTTAAAGAGAATCAACAATGGTTATGGTGTTTCTTAAGTGAGTTAATGCCTAGGTTGTTGAGGTTATGATTTATTAAGCTTTGGTAATATCTGACTTTACATTTCATAAAATTTAGAGAATATTGTGATATATGGACCCCATATTTATAGAAATTAAAATATTAATATATTTTACAATGAAAGGGTCGGTCGTGGTGGTGTAGTGGTTACCATACTTGCCTCCTACACCCAAGAACGCGGGTTCGAACCCGGCCAGGACCGATGAAAAAATCCTAAGTATGGCTTCCTTCGGAAGGGAAGTAAAGCCGTGGGTCCCGTGTCGTACATTTACGGCACGAAAAAGAACCTCAAGCCTGAAAGAGAGGCCTCTGAGCAAAATTTGTCGGCCGTTTCACGCCCTGGGTTGAATGGGACGCTGATGACCTGAGATGTTAAAGAGCGTCCATAAATAAATCAATAAATCAATCAACAATGAAAGGGATATCAGAATAACATAACTATTTACTGTGGAAATAATTAAAAATGTAAGAAATGAAACATATTGTTAGTCATGCAGTCCAAGGTTCTGGTATCGGCGAGCCATTTGACGCCGTACCACCCAGTACATCCGTGAGGTAACAGAAACCTTGACTTAACAAGAAGAACAGCAAGAATCCGTGCTCGTACTTCTAATAAGTGTTCTCTTGAGTCACTCTGAAGTGCTGTACAGTGTAGAAGAAGATCAGCCGTTCCTTCCGCTTTTGAGCAGAGGGGGCAGACCGGAAAGTCGACTACTCTGATTCTATGCAAATGTTTTTGTAGGTAGTCCTGAACGTGGCCATGGCCACTTCGCGGGGAAGATTGTTGGGAATAGGTTTTCATATAATCGCTTTCCATCTTTTACCAACTGCTGCTGCCCTCCAGGAGTCCGCGACGACTTTATTTATACTGTTTTAAATTACATGGCATATAATGACGTAGTAGGTAGAAGGAGGTCAAGGTTGATTCATTGTGTATCCTTCCTTCGCCAATCTGTCAGCTTCTTCGTTTCCGCTGATGTCACAGTGACCAGGGACACATTGTAAGGGGATCTCAGTTAATGCTTGCAGTCTGAGTAGTCTTTCTTTACATCGAATTACTTTGTTGCAGCTCTTTGGAGCCAATACTTGGGGTGCAGAAGTGGAATCAGTCAGGAAGACTATCTTTCCTTTGACATTCATAGAAATCAGTTTATTGGCCTCTTCACTTATGGCTGCTACTTCGCCATCAAAATTAGTTCTAATTCTTCTCACAGGGAAGGCTCCCCTGCCAATAGATGAGAAAAATTCTGCTCCCGTGCATTCATTAATAGCTAAGCCATCTGTACAAAAATGTAGCCATTTTGGTACAGGATATAATATAGCTATCATTTCGTGTGCTGCCGCTTTCAGGGGTTATGGAGCTATATCTGTCTTGGGTTTATCATTCCCGGGGATATTAATTGGAAATGGTGGTAGTTGTTTCTCTGAGTATAATTTGGGCTTTCGGAAGCATTGGCACTCCCTTGGATCAATGTTATACTTGGTCAAGAGTGTTTCGGTGTGTTGGTGTAACTTAACTGTTCGCTGAATTCGGGATGGCTAGAATACTCCCAATCTGGGCATTTTCGCCTCTTCATTTACAAACCTATGGCTTGGGTCGCCACATGCTTAGCCTCGACCCCTCCGGGGTAAGCTTAGGAGCAACACATCTTCCAAAGTTTAAAATACTCACTACTGATTGGTCGGCTCGTATCGGATGTTCTAGTGACGGCTCGAAAACTTAGCCGCCTAACTCCTGACATCAGGAAAAACTCATTCTAGCCGGGGGTCTGCCTTTCACTTTTTCTCTCATTTAAAAAAAAATACCTACAGGTGTTATTTTAGTATCCATTCCCCATTTCAATACAAAAATCTTAATCTATCGTCATTATTTATAGTTAAATAAAGTGTCAGAAATCACTACGGCTATCATTGCTGCTTACATAATTAAATAAAACCTTCTAAGTCTCCGCTGAAAACAACGAAATCAATGTGTTATTTACGACCATATTAAATTTCTCTTGGAGAGCCGATTTTAAATTCTGCTACATCTATCCAGAATTTGTGAACCTGTAGGTTGATAACCGACTGTTTTTATTAGTGCTTGTTCCATATTTCATCTACTGATTTTAATATTGCCCTGTTTTTTGTAGTATAGCTGTTAATCGACATTGTTTTTTTTTTTTTAAATATTCTTAAATGTAATATTCCTGTTTCCACTCTTAACTATATATTAATATTGGTCTAGTAATACGTTAATAGAACTTTAGTAATGTTGAGATTTGAGGTTTCTTTTTAAATTTATTTAAATGGTTTGGCAGAATTATGGAAATGTTGCTATTTTTTGTATGCATGTACGTACATTTATTTATATTGACTTAAAAATCATTCCAATGATTTAACTTTTCTTTATAAATGTATATTACTAATTATTAGAAAATGAAGCGTTAGTAACTAATAAACACTTTTTCCTTCCTTCTTATTTCAGTTTCAAATGCAAAAATAGTTTCATGTTTTAAGACTTTGTTTCTTACACATAGAACTCCCTTTTAATTTTCTTCAATTGTCCCGCATTTGTTAATTAAATTTAAATAATTATTCCTATTTTAGAGCAATACTTCGACACAATATGTTCCATACATTCTAACGATTAAATTAGACAGCTGTTATGCCCTTATGTACTTAAGCACGAAAAGATATTACATATTTTATGTTTATAATACTTTTTTGTAAAGCTGCATAGAATTACTAAAATTTGAAGTTATGTTGATATTTTCTACTTCCTCAGCCTATCTGATATTAGCATAATCCATTTTTGTGCATAACTAATATTTTTTCCTCGGTGACAATTATGAATGAAAATTGCAACCAAGAAGATAATAAACAGACCTCTATATTTATAGCCAGTCTGTGTAGTAGAGCTCGGAGTGGCACTAATTTCTCGCATCAGGATTTTATTGCTTCTCCTTCCTACCTCAAACATGGCATTATAGGGTGGATTTTCATGCAAAAAGCGACATGAATGAAAATATGCCAGAGTTGTTGCTGCTGTTTCCCCCGCCACACAGGAAAATTTATGCAGCAACATTATGGGATTCACTGTAGCCCTCGCTTGCTGTTATATGCCGTCATTAACGGGTTGAAGTTCGAGACCCGGAACTTCGTGATGGCTATTACGCAAGGGAAACCTGGCGTTGTGGTACAACAAAATTCAAAGCTTATGTGTGTTGTGTTCTCCTGTATTTCATTAACTTATCTTCTGATTAGTGCATTTATAAGTGTAATTTCACAAAGGGTGGTATACAGGACAAACATCTATATAGTTTAGAAAGGAGGGAAATGTGGAGGTGTTAAATAGTTTTATAAACAAAGTTCCGACTATATCTACGGAAAGCATAAAAAATAGGGTAAGTGCAAGTTTGGTCGAAAATGAGTTATTGACACCCAACGATTCTCCTTGAGGAGAAAAATCGGGTAAGTCCAATTCCATTTAGTTGCGGAGATACTGGACTGTGAAAACACATGGGGAACGGAGTTTGCGGTAAGATTGTAAGTAAATCGACTATTCTTATTTTTCACCAAAAGAATGCGGACGGGAAAAAACATGCAAGTCCAGTTACTTAAACATTGCTTCCTTGTTCTTCATTAATACCGGTGACTCATGATGGTCCTGTTCCTATAAATGATGAAAAAAAGGACATCTTGGAACTGTTACCACGGATCTACAGCGTTTTCAATGAATACTATACATTTTAAGAGTAAACAATATTCCCAGCACTGACCGTGACTAAACTAAACTACATGAAAAGTATGCAATGCAAACTGTAACATGTAATTAAATTAATATAGTTAATATCTTGTTTTCGAAAGTTTACAACAAGAATTAATATATATATATAATGTTTGAGTTAAAAAAAGATGTATCTTAGGAAACATGTAAAATTAAATATTTGTAAATCAATTTTACCATGGAATTTTCATGTTTTTACCATACGATTTAAACGTGTAATTAAAAAAGTGATGGCTATAACGGAATATTGGCACTTAAAGACGCTTAATAAAAGCATTACAAACATGAACCTTTTCTAACAAGAATGAAAATATATATTTAATGTTTGACTCAACGTATGTTGTTTAATATGAACATAAATCGGCAAGTCACCAAAACAGCTGTACAACAGAAGAGAAAACCGATTTAGAAAAAAAAAAACAAACAAACAAACAAACAAAAAAAAAACTACAGAGCATAGGGACTATAAACATTTCTATTTGAAAGATTCTGGTTTGAATGCTATATCCCCCGAAAACAATTTACCAAACTTTAATTCACAATTTTAGGGACAGTTCCAAACTTGATTTTGGAGACTAACCCAGTTTTTCACGCTTTCTGTAGATATTTTCTCATGCAATCCATCTCGTAATATATAGAGCCGCAGTTATTAATCTTGTCTACCCAAGTCTGAACCACTGGAAGTATAGCTGGTGGCCTCCGCAGCTCTACTCCCTTGCCATGATCTTGAATGTAGCTTTCTGTCAGTTTTACGACTATATATATATATACAAATTCACGAACGTGGTTAGAAATTTGACTTTAGAGCAAGCGTTTCATGTGTAAACGCTATTTCCAATAATCTCCTTTCAGAACTGCAATTCAGTATATTCCACCTAGTAATTTAATGCAAAACAAAAACACAAAGCGCACATTTTAACAAAGGAATCTCTATATAATGCTTAGGCTTTCACGGCCGGCGATGATCCAATAAAATGAATTTACCGGGCTTGTTGGCCGTGGTTCAGAAGATGTTGAAACACCTGACGTTTCGCCCGTCTCTCCGTAGGCCATCTTCAGAGGATGACTAAAGACTGAGTACTAAAGTACGCTTGGAATGGCACGCGTCTCATATATACAAGGGAGAAGGACCGCCCCCTCAATCTTATAGGCTGCGAGTCCGCCAATCACCGTGTGGCTGCGGCTGCTTCCTTAATGTGTCCAACTGTTTGTAGGGCTTGATCCTCGTGTTTTGCAGCACAGAAATCCAAGTGTTGTGTGTCCGAGCTATTTTTTATTGAAACTATTTTTGTGCTTGTATATTTCAGTAGCTTGAAAAGAATCTCTAGATGAAAACGGCGCAAGTATTGAACGTGCACTCCCGAAATTAGCACAAATTTGGTATTTCAGAATATAAAAGAAAACATTTTTGTAATGAAATGATAAACATTACAAAAACTGAATTAATCGTTGTCAATGAATGTGTCTTCCTACAATATTTGCTTAGCCAAGGGAAAACGACAATTCCAGGATATTAAGTGAGGTAAAATTACATACGCGTTTTATGAAACGATAGAAGCCTCCGACTGCGGAACATTTATCAGCCGAGATGTTCGTAAATGCCAGACAAGGTTTATAACTAAAGCTGAGTTTAACCTTCCAATTTAAATGAAGTGGTCTATAATTAATTACCTGCATCCTTAAGTAAAGAATGTGATTTATTCATTCTAGGGTTACCCGATCATAAGCATGAACAAAGAAAGAGGGTATTAAATTAGTATTTTATGAATAAAAAATCTATAGGTAAAAGTCTTAGCTTATTTATTTGTTTAGGTTAGCTGTTACGTCACACATTTACTAATATGTCCTAACGAGATTAAAATCAATCAATGATGACCGAAATTGAACATACCTGGAACTGATGCTTTCGAATCGAGGGAAAAACACTGAGAAAAACTTTAAAACCGAAAACCACATGGCTATTAATTGAGAAGTACATGCTTAAAGCTGAAGACTTGAAAATGAATATAACTTTTCCAAACTGGCGTTCTCCAAATACGCAGCTAGGTATAACTGATCATATTATAAAGAATCCGATGTCTGATTTAAAACAACTTATTGAAAAATTTTAGCCAGTCCTTTCAGGAAGTTATGAGTAAGTTACATTTTCTCATTTTGCACTAGAAACAATAATATATTAGGATGAATTACTTGGCAATGCTGCATTGCTAAGGAAAATTTGCAAACTACAGTTTATTCATCGTTTAGCGCAATAGGATTAAGTCAGCTCGAGGCAATGCCGCGGAGTGGATCAGGCAAGCTCTACGATCTGCTAGTGGGAATGTGACTATTGAGGGATTATGTATATACATCGCTATAAACAGTTATGTTCTGTACGAGAATCATATTCCTGCTTATATTTATAAACAAGCGCTCAAAAAGAGACAAATAAATTTTGTGTAGTACTAAATGTATATTTTGAAAGGGAAAACGCTCATAGAAACTATAGTGAAATCGGACAAACATTGCGGCGAATCTCCAGCTTCCCTTAGAATGTTGTGTAAATGGTTTTCAGAGTTTAGTTGTGACCGAAGGAGCAAAGTTCGGGACATTCTGTCGAAGTAACGACTTTACTTCATGGTGCAGGGCGATAGGGTGCTAAAAGTACAGTACTTTGCTAAAGGTGTGAATATATCTAGAGATCGGGTATGTGTAATATTGTTCAAAACCATTGGCAAATTATCAAGTTGTCCGGTGAGGTGGGTGCCGCATTTGCTAATATCTGCCAGAAAATAGAACGAGATGTCACTTCCGCATAGAATTTGGAGTTGTTTAAACGGTATGCGAGTCAACGAAAACTGGAATGCCCACTGCACGCCGGAAACGAAGGTTGCAGTCGAAACATTGGGTGAAGCACTCCGAAGAAGGCATAAACAATCCTTTCAGCAAATAACGGTGCATGTGTTAAGGAATTAGCATGGCGTAACTTTAGGTCACTTTTTGGAAAAGGATAAAACCACGCGGTAAATTTTGCGTTGTGCTATTGCAGCAATTAAGCGACGCCATCAAGAAGAATGGTTTTCATTTGGCGAAGAAAACATACTATTCCATCTCGACAACGCGTCAGCTCACAAACATGCAATTGCACATCAAAATTATTGCATTTAGGTATGACATCCGCCTTCATCCTCCCTACTTTCCAGATTTAGCTCCCTCGAACTATTTTCTGTTCCCAAAGATGAAGAGACGGCGAAAAGGAAAGAAATTCGCATCAAATGAAAATTTATTGTGAAACAAATGCGTAGTTTGCAGAGCTGCAGAAATCGCTTTAAATGGATGGGATAAACAAATTATAAAATAGCTGGAATAAGTTATAGTTTTGAAATGAGATTATGCTGAGAAATAAAACGTCCCCCCCCCAAAGTTGTCTTCTTTATTTTTGCACGGTCTTATTGAACAGCCTTCATTGGTTACATAGAGCAATTGAATAAAATGTAGTGCACACATAGCAAGCGTAAATAAATATTAGAATTGAAGACTCAAAATCACGAATGAACGAAGCAAAGTGTGATGATATTGCGAACTTAGTCAAAGAGTTTCCTCGAGCAATATAAAATACTTTGCAAACGATGTAGGAAGTTAACATTAGTGTTTCGTATTTTAATTAATTATTTAAACGAAAAGAAAATTCTGGACCAGAAGTGTCCCATGAGTTGACTATCACATAGACACAGAATCATGCAAGATTTATGGAAAGCGATGCCTTCCCATAAAACGAAGAAATACGGGATTAGAGGATTTCGAAAACTGAGTTGAAATCACATAGATTGCGATATGGAACAAGTGTTATAGCGTATTTCTCTCAAACGTTGCACGGACAAATGCATGGAAATCTACCTGAATGACAGAGTGGCAATTCACGCCAGCACTTGATGGGAACGCTGACGCGCCCCACATCTCAGAGAGCTCGTGAACTTGTTCCGCTCATGATCCCCTATGTGGACATTTTTTCTTTTACAGTAGCTGCTCCGTGCATCCTAAATTGAATTAACGGTTGAACTGGATTTGTGGACTTTGATGTGGTAAACTATTATAAAAAGACTAAAGGGAGACCACGTGCCCTCATTCTGCTAAGAAATAGAAGTTATAAACACTAATGACAACCGGCTGACCTACAGTGGACGCGGGGGATTCGGTAAGTCTGGGGTTAAGTCCAGCTAAAGGATGCAATTTAGTTTGCTCTGTTATGTTTATCACGCCAAATGTTTCAGCTGAATTTCTGTACAGAACTGCATGTTGGCTTTTTTGCCGCGTACTTTTAAATTGTGGAGTACACCAAGAGTGAGATATGATTGTTACGTGCTTGTAAGTACTGTGGAGAGACTTTCATGCCAAATTTTCAGGAGTAAAATCTCATAGAGAAGTGCAATTTTCAGATTAGTGAACGAAGTTTGAACCCAAGGAGTTTTCATAGACAAGGAACGGGATCAAAAAAAAAAAAAATAAAATAAAATAAAATAACAGAGGATGAAATTGGCTGTCAATTAGAAACTTCTCGAAAGTTTTTAATACGATTAGCCCAGAAAGTTGGTGCTTCTGCGTATAAACCAACTCAGCGGTTACATCTTCATCCTTTTAAAACGACTGCTGTATCTGAAACAAAACTCAGAGAGAGAGAGAGAGAGAGAGAGAGAGAGAGAGAGAGAGAGAGAGAGAGAGAGAGACAAAGAGACAGAGATAGCTACAGACTATCGGAGAGGCGGTTTACAGTTATCGGGAGAATGAATTGTGGCCAATGTCTCAAAAAGCTTTCAAAATGATTCAGTCATATTCTGATAGTACAGAACAGATACATTCAAGCATCTACTATGATAGTAATTTATTAAATATTATTAATTTTTAATAAATAACGAAAGAAGCACTAAAAAAAATAGACTCCGTGATTTCCCTCGGTTGATGGCGAGGCCGTTTGGCAGTAACCTCCTTTCGATAAAATCAATTTCCGATTGCGTAAGACACTTCAAACATAACCTAATGTTGTGTATTTCCTAGGAAATATTCCTCGTGTTGCCGTGGAAATATTCCTCGTGCTGCCGTGGACATGTTCTTCACAATAGATTGTGCTTAATATAGCCGTATATTAATGGCATCCTTTTAAATTTTAGGGATTTGTTATAGATGTGTTTATCCATTTTAGTATTCTAATAGCATAATTTGAAACTTTGAGTATTCCTCGCTTTAACAATCACCGTTTTACGGTATATACGGTATATACAACCAAAAATGTATGCACACTTCAAGGTAAGAAAAATCTGTGTTAACATAACAAAACTGAATTGACACAAACAGAAAATGAACACTAATCATCTTAGACTTTTACAGTTACAACAGCCGCTCAAAATGCCCACCATCGGCGTCGATACACTTCTGAGTACGTTGAATTACTGATTGAGCAACATGTGCGGAAGTGCCCTCAGCGATTGCAGCACATGCCGTTTCAATTTCTTCCCGAAGTGCTTCCAGTGTAGCTGGTTTTCTACGGTATACACTTTCGTTAAGAGTTCCCCATAGGTAGAAGTCCAACAGAGCTAGATAAGGAGAACGCGGTGGAAACTCAGTCAAACCTCTTCGTCTATCCAGTGCCTTGGAAGATCGTCATCAAGGTACACACGTATATCTCTGTGGTAATATGGTGGTGGACATCCTGTTGGAAGTAAACTTCCTCATTTCCATAGAGTGTTCGAAAGTGGATGTGTGTATCATGTTCAGGTACCTAGACCAGATACTGTTCCTTCACAAAAGAATAGTCCAATTAGACCCCTAGATGACAACCCATACCAAACATTAATTCCACGTAAATTAACAGCCTTTCTCCAAAATATCATGTGGATAGTTTGCACACCAGTAGACACATTTATGCCGGTTAACAGTTCCGTTCAACTTAAATTGTGCCTCATCGGACCAAACAACTTTACCTACGAAGGTCTCATCCTCTTGCACCTCATGCTCCGAAACCACTCACAGTACTGCATTCTTCGATCAGGGTCATCTTTATTTAGTGCATGCAAAAATTCTTGGGATGAAAACTTTCAACTTTGCTGTTTTAATAATATGACGTACGCTGCTTCTGCTAATCCCAGTCTCACGTGCATATTGCTTTGTGGATTTCTTCGGTGAGTGCTGAAACATTCCAAAACCATAGCTGAGGACGCGGGGCTTGTTGCTGTGCGAGGTCTTCTAGATCTGCCCTTGTGAACATCGCATACGGTACCATGAGTCTCAAATTTGTCTCGAATGCGTGCAATTGTTATTCGCCGTTCCGTTCTGCACACACTTCTCCATTGCCTTTGAACTTCAACAACGTTTTCGGTTTTCCAATACCACTTCAAAATTGCTTTCCGCTGTTCAAACGATAATATTGGCTCCATTTTGTTGTAGCAACAGTATCATAATGAATGTGAATAACATCTGTTTACAGAACATCATGCTACATATTAACGTTGTTTTTCGGTCCAACTTTGAAATATATTAAACAGATATCTACTGTGAAAGTGTGTATATATTTTTTGGTACCCTCGTATTATGTGTAATATAACAAATGTTATCTTGTTCCATATTGTTATGTAATTTTTCATGCTCTTTTCGGAGCAGTGTTTCATTGCCTCAACCATTTGACTTCACTAGAGCTGATATCAAACTGAAGCAGACTATGCTCAATGTTTCCCTGTGTATTGAATGTAATATCTTCATTTAAAATGCAGTGTTTAGGCACAGAAATTCTTCTTACTTCTGTTTTATCTTGTTTTTGTTTACTCTGTATCCTCCCTACAAATACACCACCTCCAATACCGAGACGGTCGTTAAGACTGGTACGGGAGGTCTGGGGTTCGATTCCCTCCAGAACCGTCGTCCCTGACAGGGTTTTTGCAAGTTTTCCTCAGTCTTTATAAATGGTTAATACGGAAGGTACCCTAAACTTAGGCCTGGGACATTTCCTCCCTTTAAAAAAATGCTTTCCCAATTTATCATTTCATCTCATGTATCATTAGTGTCCACCGCTTGTCATGCCTCAGCAGTAAAATCGAAAAACCGGCGTTTTACTATTCAGAAAAAAAAAGGGGGGAAAGTAAAAAAAAAACCGTCAATATCACCGTCATATTCGCCATCAATTGTCATCACATTTCTCATTGCCATTATTTTTACTTTCAATTTTAAAATATTATTTTCAGAGCATATCTTAAGAAGATGTAAAACACTTACAGCGTGTTCATAAAGTCATCGCTGAGTTTAAAACTTTGTTATTGGCATAGCAATGAAGATTTAAAAAAAATAATCGAAACTACATGCTAAATAAGAGACCACTTGATATTGATATTTTACGTGGCTTACGTTCGTTGATCTTCATATGTAACTCATACTCCCATTCTTGCAATGTGTAACTAAGAACATCAATTGAATAATGTAATTTACGTACGAGTATATCTTTCGACTGAGCTATTTCTTAGATAACAAGCGTTTAATGCAGCAAGGAGCAAAAAAGCAAAGTCGTGAGATTCGGTCATGAGTGGTCATTCTTTTCGTGTACACCTTCCTATCCAGCGCAATGGAAATATCATATCCTGAAACTTGCAACTTATTGTACTGTTGATTTTCTTTATTTACGGGCGCTCTTTCACATCTCAGGTCATCAGCGTGGCATTCAATTCAGGACATGAAACGGTCGGTAAATTTTGCTCAGAGTCCTTTTCTTTCAGGCTTGAGGTTCTTGTACATGCTGTAAATCTACGACATGGGACCCACGGTTTTACTTCCCTTCGAAAGGAAGCCATACTTAGGATTTTTACGCCCCAAAAAAATCCATCGACCCTGACCGGGATTGAACCCGCAATCTTGGGTTTAGGAGACAAGTATGGTTACCACCAGGACTGATAGTTGTAGTGTGGAAGTGCACAATCTTGTTCAAAGTTTACACATTCATCTCCAACTTGTAGCATTGCATGCAATTGCAATATGTAAAGACAGTTCCGCAAAGAAAAATAGGTTAATCACTCTATTATGTGTAAGAATGCTATACGTTTTAAACTGTCATGTTAAGGCACAATGTAGAGCATGCGGCTGTTAATTAGCTGATTTTCTGACTTTGTTGCTGAACGCTACCTCCTGTAAGAATTGTTCATCATTGTCTTACCTCATCAATCATATGTAGTGAATTATTCTTTCCGTTGAGTGGATTGCCTGTATACAACAGAGGTGTTTCTTGAATCTCAACTCTGGTCATCTTAACTGCAAGTACCAATTTCTTGAGGCTCATTGAAGATTCAAAAATCTTGTCACTAACCGATGATTTGCCGGAGTTTCCTTGAGCTGGTGAATGTTATTTTCTTAGGTAGGCTCTTCATTGAACATGCGACAATACTCACATATGACACTAGTCCATGAACAAAATTTCGCCCGCCAAATTTCTCTGAAATGTCCATATCTTGACGATAGTGCGTGTCGCGTCACTGCCACGTGACTGACAACATGCGCGCGCGTTCCTATCCTTTTCCATTTTGAGACGGTTTTCAATGGAGTGTAAATACTTCGTTTATAATTAATCTTGTTCGGGTATGGTGTCAGTCTATCTTTACGGGCACATTTTTTATGAAATGGTAAATCATTTACAAATATGATGTACTGAATTGTTGTGTTGCTCTTACTGAATTGGTTCGTGGCCTTTTATTTTTTCGCAGAGCACAGAATTTGTTAGCTTTTCCCTTAATTTACTCTCTTAATTAAGTTAAAGTCCTCTTGAATGCACTTTTCTACTACAAATGCTATAGGTCAGTCAATAAATGTAAGATAATTATGGATATATTTGAGAGAAAAAAACATAATGATGTCTAATGGTTTCAGCATAGTACACATCTCATATACTATGAAGAGTTACACGTTTAAATTATTATTATTATTATTATTATTATTATTATTAGTCCTACACCTAAAAGGGTATTTGCAAACAAAATTTGGTCCAAAGTGAAACATCCATTTCGTAAGTATGTTTTCCCGGACCGAACCCTTTTCCATTTTCTGGATTATTGCTGTCATGCGTCATACCTTAGGGACATTTAACTATGATAACATGGTTTGTGAAACAATTTCGCTGACTGAAATAACCATCGGGCACAGAATGCGCCCTGTCACAGAAATAATGAGATTAGTTCTGTAATTCGCAAACTGACAACTTCATCATTCATTCCATCTCCTGATGTACTTAATCCCTACTCTGTTTAAATTGAAGCAATCCAGTGGCAGCTCCACCTGTCGCTTTGGTTATCAATTTTCGGTCTCTTTTGGAAAAGCATTTTAACACTTCAGTGCTGCATTTGTTCCTTCAATGTCAATATAATAGATTAAAATTAAATTAACACATGATTATAGTACTAGAGGAAGTACGATTAATAAACACAAACCACTCTAAGTGGAAAGTAAGAAACAAATAGATTTTTACAACAAGACAATTATGGAGGCTATCATAAAACTTTTAGACACCTTTTCAAGTTTCTTAGTAACTATATCAAAGTATATTAAGGTCATAATATGAAAGTGGTTTTATAAGTAGCTTGCCTCGCATACTAATAGAGGGCAACAGCGTTTCGAGTGGCAATGAAAAATGGATAAGATTGGAATTAGTGTGTCATTAAATTCTTTTTCCTAAAAAGGAAAACGCAAGGGGAATTCTTGAGCGAATTCTACCTACGTTAGGTGAACGTACGAATTTGGGTAAATGAGTTCAAGCGTGGCAAAACAAGCATAGAAGACGCACCACTTCCTGGAGCTCCAAAATCAGCCGTGAGGCCAGAAATTATCAATAAATTCCATGATATTGTTCTGGTTTCATACGAGTGAAAACGCGCACATTATTTTTGCACAATGAACAACACATGAAAACGATTTGCAGAAGATGGGTGCCGCCTCTGTTCACTCCGGAGCAAAAGCGAAATGCATGCGAGCATCAGTCAACTGTTTTGAAATGTTTCATAAGAGTCCAACCGATTATTTTATGGCGTTTTTGTGACTTCTAGGATACCGTGGATTCATCACTATATATTGAAAACAAAAAGCAATCTAAAATGTGGACCAAATAAGAGGCGACCCGGATCTCCGAAAAAGGAAAATGCTTTTTATCCGCTGGAAAGAGAATAGCTAAAATTTTTTTTGGGACGTAATGGAATTCATTTGATAGCCACTTACAGACGGGGAAAGCCATTACTAGTGAACACTACGCATCATTTATGAGAAACTGAAGGCAGTGATCGTGGAATAGACCAAAAAGAAAATATTATTTCACCATGATGCATTCAAGCAGTGTCGCGCAGGACAGTTTGACCGAACTTTTGAAATGCTTCCGCATTCTTCTTATTCACTTGATCTCGCTCCCTTGGATTACTACCTTCCCGAAAATCAAACATTTCCTGGCTGGACGCAAAATTAAGCAAAATGAAGAGATCATACAGGAGGTGAACGAGTAATTTTAGGGCCTTGAAGAAACCCATTTTCACGAGGGAATGACGATCATTGGATAAGTGTGTTGAACTTTGATGAAACTGTGTCGAAAAATAAAGTATGTTGCAAGACTGAACTTATTCTCTTTAATATCTTGCACCTAATTTCATCTCTAATCATGAAGTATAAACTCAAGGAATATGGTGTATCAGTAGCTGTTAAGGAAGTAAATACCGAATAGGTCTTTATGATGGAAGTAAGTTGAGAATTTCATTTGCATAGGAACAGGACGAATGGCGAAAGAGAGGGGTGCATTAACTTCACTTATATGCTGTTCATTAAAGGCGTAACATTCTTAATGACTATGTACAGATACGAAGCCGTCCATAAAAACGGGGGGGGGGGGACCAGCCATACGGACTTATTATGGTTCCCCCTGCATACTCTCTTCAGTAGTAGTACTATTACTGCTACTACACTATTACTGCTACTATTACTACTTCTATTACTATTGCTGCTATATTACTGCTACTATTACTATTTACTGCTATTTTGCTACTAATATTACTGCTGCTACTACTATTACTGTTGCTGCTACTATTAGTACTACTACTACTACTACCGCAATTACTGCTACTCCTACTGCTACTACTACTATTACTACCGTTACTATTACTGCTGATATTATTACTACTACTATTACTGCTGCTGCTACTACTACTACTACTACTACTACTACTACTACTACTACTACTGTTTCTGTTGCTACTATTACTACTACTTCTACTATCTCTACTACTGCTATTATTACTACCTCTATTACTGCTGGTTCAATTACTACTACTATTACTGCTGCTACTATTACTACTACTACTACTACTACTACTATTACTACTACTACTACTACTACTATTACTACTACTACTACTACTACTATTACTACTACTACTATTACTACTACTACTATTACTACTACTACTATTACTACTACTACTATTACTACTATTACTACTACTATTACTACTACTACTACTATTACTACTACTATTATTACTACTACTACTATTACTATCACTACTATTACTACTACTAATACTACTATTACTACTACTACTATTACTACTACTACTACTATTACTACTACTACTACTACTATTACTACTACTACTACTACTACTATTATTACTTCTACTACTACTACTACTAAAACTTCTACTACTACTATTACTACTACTACTACTACTATTACTACTACTACTTTTACTACTATTACTACTACTACTACTACTATTACTACTATTACTACTACTACTACTACTATTACTACTACTACTACTATTACTTCTACTACTACTATTACTACTACTACTACTACTATTACTACTACTACTACTATTACTATTACTACTACTATTACTACTACTATTACTACTACTACTACTACTATTACTACTACTACAACTACTACTACTACTATTACTACTACTACTACTACTACTACTACTGCTGCTGCTGCTGCTGCTGCTGCTACTATTTCTACTACTATTACTGCTGCTATTGCTACTACTGTTACTGCTATTATTATTATTATTATTATTATTATTATTATTATTATTATTATTATTATTAGTGTTGCTTTTATTACTACTATTACTGCTGCTACTGTTACTACTGCTATTATTGCTGGTACTATTACTACTGTTATTAATGCTGCTACTATTACTAGTATTACAGCTGCTACTATTGCTCTATTATTGCTGTTACTATTACTGCTAATATTACTGCTGATACTACTACTACTACTACTCGTAAAACTGCTACTATTATTACTACCATTACTGTTGTTACTATTATTACTAATATTACTGCTGCTGCCACTACTACTAATACCATTACTATTACTACTACTATTACTGCTGATTCTACCACTACCATTACTACAATTATTAGTACTACTGCTACTATTATTACTCTACTAATAGAGTATGCTATTACTAATAATAATACGTAATTAGCGATATCTCAACTTATTACAAACATTATAATGTTTAGTTTCTTTAGTTTATTTCTGTGATCAAATTTTGTTCATTTGTTATATTTTCAATTCCAAGTTTATTATATTAAATATGACAGAACAATGTTTACTCTTCCTTTCTCTTCTTCTTCTTCTTCTTCTTCTTCTTCTTCTTCTTCTTCTTAAATATAATATCATTTACCGCTTCTCATATCTTCCTGCAACATGAATCTTCATTTGTAATCTTAAACCGATTCATTTAATGAATTACTGACAGATGGATTAGTATACAGAAAGAATTGTTAAGCATAAAATGTCATGCATTTAACAGAAATCTGAAATATCGAAAACTAATAAGACTTATAGAAATGTGAATGTTAATAAACGGCAATTTAATTGGGAATCCAGCTAATTAGCTTCATAGCCAGGAGTAGTGTTTATTGTTCAAGCAAGAGAAATTAATTTTGGAGCTGGACAATGCATTATTATTATTATTATTATTATTATTATTATTACAGCACGATTGAAAGTTGAGTGGTTGGCTTTTCATTCTCAGCTTCTCATACTCAGCTTCTCAGCTAGGGGTAGTCTTATATCCTTTTGATTCGGTGGTACATACTCCAGATAGAAATGTAGGTGCGTCGTGTGTTGAACATTTGTATTACTTATTCTTAGATGTATAATTATAAATATTTGTAAAATAAGTTTCACGTTAGGCAGGGAAGGGAAAAGGAAGAGATAGTGGCGGGGAGGAAGATAACACCGTTATAATGTTTCAAAGGACATGAAAACATTCCGGAAAAACAAAATATACACTCTATGAATTGGCAAAGCGTTCTTCAACATATCAACAACTCATTATATCTTCACATTTCCTTCTATGGAATATACATTTCCAGATTCCGAATTTCTACGAAGTTCTTTAAAATGGGCAATGAAACGTACCAACTTGTGCTTCTGATTTGAAACGGGTTATTACTGGGGTGTGTGGACGATGTCGCCACACGTTGGAAGCGGCTTTTACTTGTTGGTGTTGGTGTAGTCGTTGGGCTGTGTGTCCCACTTCATACCCCGGGTCGTTCAGGGGCCCGAAGTCGCCTTTGTGTTTTATTGATCACGGGAGGAGGGAGATGGAGAGGGCAGGTTTCTTTCACACGACCTTGGTTCATTTAAACGCAATGAAATGTTTAATCACACTACACTAGTTATTGGCTACCGAGTTCGCTATCTCAATGACTTTGATGACCCGTGCTGCATATGCTGCATCTGTGTGCCTCTCGCCTACTGCCCCTGGTAAAGCGATGTTGATCATCAGAGAACGAACGAAACGTATGTGTGACTGAGCGAGTGTATGAGTGAAAAACATATATGTGAGTGAACCGAATTTAATACTGAGAAGCGTCCTACTGCCTTAACTTCCTGATCTGAACTGCGGCTGCCATCTGGTAAAAACTGTCTGGTAGTGGGGGATGTGCCTGGTTTCAAACCGTTAGGTGGGGTTTACAGCACATACCTAGGGATTTCCTGAGCCTTTAAAATATTTAAATATAATTGGTGAGTTCTTGAGCCGCCAAACGCATATTTTAAATCTATCGCCTTTCTGGCACTTTATTGGACAGCTCCTCATCATACGACGTGACGATGTTATCGCCGACACCTGTTCCTCCTCCTCCCTTCAACGAATTTTGAAGCATCTTAAGCAACTAGGATACAAAAGAATCTATTGTTCGGCCACCTGCAAGCACTTAGTTTGGTTATAGTGGAGAGACCCTCGCTCTAGCTATTACCAGCAGAAGAATCATAAAATACGACAAAAGGCAACCTTTTCCCTATTGTCATAGAGTCAAACGTCCAGATAGCCATGAATACACTTAGCATTACATGAAATGTCCCAGTTTGTTAATATAAGCTATATCTTTTTGTATAATTATTATTATTTACATTATCTAAAGGCATTTACTCTTGGGCATGTGTGGCTGTGAGGATCTTTTTACAGATTAAATATATAATATGTAGTACTGGTTCCCAAAAAAGAACGTGAGAGAATTTGAATTCCATTCAAAAGAGAGGTTTGAGATAATAAATTATCTCATATTTTTTACAAAAAAAACCCGCATAATCTGGTGGAACGCTTTGGTTGCTCCTGTTGATAAAATAGGGGTAGAAATAAAAAGGAGTTAAAACTGCTGGAGAATAATTTTAAATTTGGTACAAGATATCTATTGTTATAATTAAAATAGAAAAATATTAAAAATGACTTTAGAGCAGGCAGATTATACGGTGATACAGCGTTTATATTCAAATTATGAAAGAGGAAATATAAGTGAATTAAAAGGAAGAGCGCAGATGCATAATTTTTAGATAAAGTAAATAGAAGTTATTGTTTAAAATGTTACATGATTATGAATTCTCTAATCCAGTGGTTTTTCAACATTTTAAAATCCGCGACCCACCTTGAAAGTTTTTAACTTCACGCAAAACCTTAAGTTAAATTAATACACTCTAATCACTGATGAAAATGTAAATATTGTATTCGTGATATATGCACTGTTATTGAGAAAAACTAAATTAGTCTAATTAAGCACATGCTGACATTTTATTAAAGTAATTTGTAGTCACCGAACTAATGTGATAGTTAGGCATACCGTTTCTGCATAAGCTGGTATATATTATGTAAAGTGAAACTTAAATCAGAGTATGCATAAAGTCTATTTCTGTACTTGCTTTCAGCTTGGACCAAAGAGGAAAATCTCTTTTCACGGAGGTATTATGTGCCAAATGGCATAAGCAACTTTAATGTTCCATCATAAAGTTCAGCATATTCACGCCTTAATGATAACCAGTCAATTGTTACATCTGAGTGTAATAATGTAGTATCCCTGTCAAAATCGTAGCTAATGTCACACAACTGTTCCCCCAGTATAACTGCGAACAAGTTTGAACTTGCGAAATACACAAATGGGTTTCGAATCGAACTGAATTCTCTGTAGTTTTCAGCGAAGTATTTTTCAATCTCACTATTGAGAGCAGAGCTGCAAGGATGAGCACGTGACTATGTTTTTAGATGATAAGTGACTCCCATATTCGCTTATATGAACAGAAACTCAATTTGTTCCTTCAAGACACAACCATCACTTTGTTCCAAGTTTATTCTAGAAAAATATCACTCCGTGGCCAGAGTATGTCGAAAGTAATACCTTTTGCACCTTCCAAACTTTAAACTCTTTTCCAAGTAAGAATGGTCTTTCCTTACCTTGTGATTTTAGTGATTCTGTAGTATCCCATCTAAAACTTCTAGGCTAAGCTCGAAAAGTCATACAAGGACTTTACCCCTTTAAAGTCACTTTCTGGGTGAAGTAGAAGGGCTTATGTGCACTACCAATTTCGTCGTAAAGCACAGGAAAATGTCACGCATTTAACGGGCCAGTTTTTATGAAGTTTATCACTTTAACTGCAGCCGAAAATTGTTTTCATATCACTCGGCATGGTCTTAGCAGCAAAAAAAAGGGGGGGGGAGGAAGAAGAAAAAACCGCTGTGCTATCCACATATAGCTCCACAGCCATCGGTAGTTAATGCAGTGTTTAATAGCATAAAATAAAACAACTTCGAAAATTCATTCTGCTGTTGTACATCGTGGATAAGTTTTCACAGAAAATAAATTTCTCACATAGCGTACCTTGATATTTATACCCATTAAAACAAACGAGATGAGATGAATTAACGATTCCTCAATTTTTAATGCATATATCTACTGTATCATTATCAATTGATTTTTGGCGTCACTAGCCATTTAATTTATAAGACCATGCACTGTATCGTTAGACACGGGAAGTAAATCTAACTGCTTCGCTTCTGCTTCACCGAAAATAACTTAAAGGATTATCCTTAACCACAGGAAGGATCAGTTTCTTAACTCTAGAATTAGATTTTTCAGTTTTACAGTTTTATCAATATGCAAACTAGGCAAATACTATGGTGATTCCCAAGCCTTTAAATTCAGGGACTCTTCCTTAAAAACTATAAATAAAATAATATGTAGGCGAAACTGTTTTTACTTTTGTTTTGTTTTGTTTATGTTTTTTTTCTTTTGTTTTTTTGTTTTTTGTGCTTTTTTTGTATTTGGATGTTTTGTTCCTAAGGGCCTTCGTATGTTATATGGAAGCATTTCAGAGAACTTCGTAATATAATTTCACACGGTGGTTTGGGTTCGTCTTTACCACACAGCAGTTCTACCACCTGTGGTAGTAGTAAAAACGGACGTTAAACACTATTAAAGAAAAATCATATTTACGCTGATGTTTCATTTTCGTGTCAATCACCGAACTAATCACATTTAAGCCAAAGTTCGAACAATAAGCAGGGACACATGATTCACTGTCACGCCAGGGATTGTTATATTCACTCGCTCCTCATTAAAGGCACGCATTCTACATTAAGTATTAAGACAGAAATACACTTAATCTTGAGCAAAGGCTGAATGAGACTTTCTGAATAATGGAGAAATGTGTATGGAAATTATCCGGCCGATATTATTGATGATTGGAACAAAAGAGAATGGCCGAAGAAGTTCTTTTGTAGTAGTAGTAGTAGTAGTAGTAGTAGTAGTAGTAGTAGTAGTAGTAGTAGTAGTAGTAGTAGTAGTAGTAGTAGTAGTAGTAGTAGCAGTAGCAGCAGTAGCAGTAGCAGTAGCAGTAGCAGTAGCAGTAGCAGTAGCAGTAGCAGTAGCAGTAGCCATTCATACATCAGATTGTCGGGAGCACCTATGATCACACAACCTGGAGTCAATTTGTTTTCGGTATCTTCAAAACCGCTGGATTTCAGCCATCATAGGCGCCCAATAATAATTCAGCGAAAACCGCACATACTTTTATATACAATTTTTAACAAAATTATTTATCAATTAAAACATTGGTACGAATTTGAATTAATTTTTTTATCTGGTATTATTTCAGTGAGAAATAATTATAAATTTTTAATTCCGTTGTTTTATGTGCAGCCAGATGTCCGTAAGGTTTGTACGAGAGGAACAAAAACAACAACCTGTGGTGTACTCATTATTGAATCAAGGAGATTATTTAGTTATTTTAGAAGTGTATGGAAATAATATTGAAAATAAAATACCAAAACAGAAATAGATTTATAGCGCATTTGTATTGAAAATTTACCTTTTACATTTTTGTGGACACTTTATCGCATCACATTGGGGGAATGTGGGCCCTCATGATCTACAAATGGGTCGGGATCTATAGATTCAGAAACGCTGTCATAATAAATTGTTTATTGCGTTATAAACGATAACATTTTAGACTATAGTTTTTGAACGGAAATGGATCACAAGAGGGTAAATGCAAGTCGTAGACCTTTCAATCTTTATCATAATGGAATTACTATGAAAAGTGATAGCTAAATTACATATGGTGCTTATTGCAAATGGCAACCTATAATTTCAGAATCTGAAGATTGTTTATATAAGAAACAGAAGAAAATTAAAGATGGAATAAAATAACTTTGAAATTGTAAACAAACATTTCAATGGGTGGAAAAAAAACTGTAATATTTATATGATTAATATCAAGTTTGTAGGAAGAGTTTTCTGAATAGAAATATTTTAGAACAAGTATATACTTTTAATATCTGTGTTTTACTTTATTATAGAACTGAAGAATACTTAAACACGCAACAAGTTTTTGAATAAACAAGCGCCAGTGGTAATTTTGGAATTTAATATCCTAGGAATACTCATGTTAGGGGAATTCTGATGATGCGATAGCTGCTTTAATTTTAAGAGTAATATATACATTCTAAAGGGATACCTTATTTTACGGTAGAACAGCGGCTTCCAAACCTCTTACACGCACGACCCCCTTTTCCAGAATGAAATTATCCGCGACCCCTCCATTCATTTCGTTCCTTAATGATAATTAATTTGCAAGTTTGCCGGCACGCTTCAACAAAGTGAGTTGTGTATGTCCGTCTTTGAGCTATCCTCATTGCTGTTTGTTACATTAGTGACTTTCAGGAGCAGGTATTCCCTGTACTTGGTAGCTGCATTGCCGACATGTCGTAGGTTTTACCGACCTTTAGTGGTAATCATTTCATACGACAAAGGTCGCCCAAGGAGATACGTGTGGGTGGGGTGCGGTAACGACACTCGTCTTAAAACTTCTTTTTTCACAATAGCAAAGTTTCGGAATTTTAGTTTTACAAGATTTTTGGCGGTCGACCTTCAGGATTTTGGGGGTGAGCATTAATTTGATGATTGTTGTAAAAATATTTCCCAGTTATGTTGCACGCGTTGACGTTTAATATGCAAAAAATGTTGTTACGACGAGAAAAATGTAATTATGCAAAAAATCGTTTAATTGCAAATGACTTTGTTAAAATGCAATTAACATTGCTAAAATGCAACAATTTTTAATAAATGCGAAAAACATTGTAAAAAATGCAAAACATATTTTTAGATCTTTAAATCATTAGATTTCAATAGCCTTTCTGTGTCTATTTACGGCATTATTCTCGTCATAACACTATTTTTTGCATATTAAAAGTCGAAGCATATAACACAACTGAGAAATATTTTAACAACATCCATAAAAATAATGCTCATCCCCAAAACCGAATATCGACTACAAAATAGCTTTTAAAACTTGAATTCCCGAACTTCGCCACCACAAAAAAAAAAAAAAACTTTTAAGACAAGTACCCTCTCCTCACCCCCACCCCACGTCCGTGCTTGGGCGATCTTTGTCGCAATAAATGCATACCTCTAAAGGTCGGTGAAACTTACATGTCGGTAATGCAACTACACAAGTTGGTAATACAATCACAGGTTGCGGGACTAGCAGCCCCTGAATTCAATAATGCAGCAACCTGCAATGCTTATAACGCACGGAGGGACATACACACTAACATGACACCTATTCAATCAAAATAGCCAATGTTGCGCTGCTGTATAAGTGGTAAAAATAATCATAATGCAAAATTTAATTATATTCTTAATAAGAACCGACGTGAAAATGGATATTTTTTATATAAAAGCGCTTTCTTCTTATCCACCACGACCCCCCATCCAGCAGTTCCGCTAAGAGTCCCGACCCACAGTTTTGCAACCGTTACGGTACAAGGTCAAGCTTTAGAAAATTCGAAGCTGAAAATTTATTTTAAAACTTTTAGAACAGCACGAAATTTTCACGCTGGTTAATAATTCTGAAATAAATAGTATGTAATAATATATACAATATATTAATGTACATTAATGAAGAGGTAGAACAGCCAATTTAGGTAGAATGACAAGACGTTATCATGTAAGACCGACAGTTTCTGCATTTTTCAGTTATGCAAAACACAATGCATGTAAAGAAGACAAAATTAAAGGTAACTGGTGCATTTGTCAACAGATGCAGCAATTTGTATTTTTTGGGTAGTTTCAGGACCGCTAGAAATAAGGAAGGGGCCTGATTCCATTTAATCCCTTCTTCCACAGCTGCCCTATACATATCCATAAACCAACTGCCGCATTTGCTTCAGCAGTTCAGCTAGAGGTAATGTTGGTGGGGCAAATTTGTTTGAACGTACCTTTAGGACGTAAATCTCTCCGGTGTTGCGGTTGATGTCAAATTTACTGTTGCTGGGATTGTCGGGGTCCACACCCTGACCCGTGAGAAAGTACACGAGGCTAGTCGGCCGGTCGATGTCTGCATCAGTAGCTGCCACCTGCAACAATATTCGTGTTACATTGTTGGTGAAAGCAAGATGTTTGTGCCAATGAGTATTATCAATTAGATCGGCTTCTTAACGAGACACGTACTATTAAGCGAATTTTGGTATCATAATGCAATGTTTCGAAACGCAGACATTGCCAACGGTTTCTAGCCAAAGATTTTAGTGTTTTTTGCTATTTGACACGCGAAGGAATCATGTGATGGTATTTTAGATTCGAACGCAAAATCAGGAAAAGATTAATTCCTTATTTTTGTGATAATCGTACCAGCTTTTTATACTTGATAAGTCGATTATAATGCGTGATTTTTTTTTCCTTTGTAGGACCGCTCCATGCCTAACGGCTGGTCGGTCGGTTCAAGCTGATATCACGGTGAACGGAAGTCAGAATGGCCGTAGCTATGATTCTCGCGTAAGTTATGACTAATACTTAAACGGTTAAAACATTTACACACCATTATCAACCAAGAAGATGCTGTAACTGCATTCCTTCATTTTTCATACATTTATGCCATCGGCTTATGAAATTAACCATTAACTTCAGCAGCTCTCTATGCGAAATGGAAACTTTCTCTTCACCAATGTTATTTTTCAGCTCATCTAATGTGTTTGGATTTATCTTATACACTTTTTCTTTTAATGGTCCCTCTCCCAGAAATAAAAATCGCAGGGCATTAATTAAATGGGGAGATTGAGGGGACCCAATTGTTAGTGATGACCCAATGGTCGGGTATTTCATGAATGTAAGGACACATGGGCTATATGTGTATTTCCACAGTCCTGTTGGAAAGTTGTTTCTCTCCCCTAATGGCGCACAATATTTCTATCTTTTGATTATGCAGCAGGTTAGGTGTTTCTGAACTCCAATATCGATTTTTTTGTGTACTAACATACCTTAGGTGGAACCAAGTTTCGTTCGTAAAGAAAATTAAATTAGAGACAATTTCTTAATCATGTACACTATTCAAAAACCATTCGCTAAATCTACTCCTGGATACAGGTCAAATTCTTGCACCCAGGAATTTTATAGGGTTTTAACTTCAGTAGCTTTGTAGTTGTTTGACCAGCGGAATAGGACATTTCCGTTTGCTGAGAAAGTGATTTTTATGGGAATGTTCCACAGCATGTCCAATGTCATCTAACTCTTTTTCTGAGTAATGCACGTGGTGCGTACGTTTTTAATTAAGAATATTTCTTTCTTTACAACATTTAATTACTAATATATGAATGCCACTTCCACTTGAAAGTTGAATATCAGGGAATCTCGCTAAAACAATCTTCGTACATCAGGAGCCGATTCCGTACACAAATACGTAAATTAATACTCATTGAGGAATAGAATACCTGAATTGAGTCATATTTAAGTAATTAATACACTGTATTACGTCGCCAAATGAATATGCAATGTTATGTCGCACAGCATACAAGAACACGTCATACGTTCCTAGATTCGTACTGACCTCCCCTCCGGCTTCCCGCCGACTTTTAAGCGGGGGAATGAAATGAGAGCTGCAGAACTTGGTCAATTGCGGCATGTGTAGTTATCCCACGAAAGAAAATTATTCCAGTATATTACTTAATAAAAAGAACGTGAGCAATAACTTTTTATTTTAGATTTATGTGATTTTTTTAAATCTGTCATCTATGTGAATTTGTTCTTTTTATTTTATAGAACTAAAACTCAAAGCAGCTTTGATAATATAAAATGGATCAATGATAATCCTGTTGTTGAAAACGCACCCTTATCATCGATCGAAATCCACTGTACACTTCGTGAAGCTTCATTAACAGGGCTATTCAAAATACTATTTGATGTTTAATAATTTTTTTGAGGAGAGAATGTAAAATATATAATTTTTAAAACACTACTGATTCATAGAGTAGCTCTCAACATGCTTATTAGCTGCATGTTTGGTTGCTAGATGGCACTGTTTGCAATATGGCGCCTAATGACAGTGGAAAGGCATTTTGTATTCTTGAATTTCATAAAAACCAGTCTGTTACCAGCGGCATTTTTAAGAAGAATTTTCCATCCGGCAATATAAGTCCCGTTTTAGGATAAAGGGTGCTTTGTAAAGGAAAATGTATCGGCTATCCTTCTTTGATAGAAGCAAATACACATCCATGCAAGTGACAGTCACCTTAGTGAATAATTCTTGCAACTATTGTCATATGCTGACGTATTTTACACATTGTTCCTTGAAACCTATATACCTGCAATAGTACTGGCAATGCTTCGGTCTACTAAGCGGTTTGGCGGTTGGGGAGGTGGTAGATTTACTAGTTCCATGTTTTTGAACCTAAATAACGGAGTCCTAGAAGGCTCACTGCAAGAAGATTTGTTGATTTGGTTTATTTACGGACGCTCTTTGACATCTCAGGTCATCAGCGACCAATTCTATTCAGGCCGTGAAACGACCGATAAATTTTGCTCAGAGGCCTCTTCTTTCAGGCTTGAGATTCTTTTACATACTGTAAATCTACGATACTTCCCAAGGAAGCCATACTTAGGATTTCTATGTCAAAAATTCATGGATCCTTATGGGGATCGAACCCGCTGCAAGAAGATACAGCAGGAAACTGTGTGGTGCATCTTATATAAGCGATATAATAACGGAAATGCCACTGGACTATAATAACTGGTTTATTTTTTAATGAAAATCAAAAACACCAGACGACCTTTCACCGCTTTTAGCGCCATAGAGCAAACACTGCAATTGAGAAAGCAAAACTTATAGAGATTTTCTGTGAACTATGAACTCACATGGTTTTAAATGTTACGTTTTTTGCTGTCCTTCAAAATTTAAATATAATGTCTATATTAAAAAAAGTTGGAAAATTGAAGTGCAGTTTATTGAAACTAAGCTTGAATGATAAAGAAACGCTCAGCTAAGTAGCCTTTAAAGCCATAGATCCCTTATATTGTAATTCGATAGCATGTAGCCTAACTTAGGCCATTATACCATTATATGAAGCCATTCCTAGCAATGTTACATAAGTATTTAGAATTTTCAAGTTATCTTTGGTTGTAGTGTTTCAAGTGAGGTTTCACATTTTCCGGTAGATTGCGAATTTAAAAATGTTCAAGAATTGTGTTAGGAGTAAAAAATATTTACGAAAACATACGCAAGGTGTCAAGTAATTAAAATTATAAGGAAACGGAATTACTGCTACCTTTAAAAACTTAAGACAATCTATTCAAATATTTCACAAACAATGACCATCAGTAATTTAGAGAAAAAAATAATTAAATTCAGAGTGAGGTAAAAGACGCTTTCCCAGAAATTCGTTCCAGTTTTCGTGTTTGTTAGGCATAAATACATTTACTGCTGTCATTAGTTGGATAAACGAGTTCCCATATGTTATCTTGCTGCTCTAAAGGTTAACCACCGGTTCATCAAAGGCTACCTGGTGGACAGCGATATCAGTATCAAATATTGCAATCTGCCGGTTTGTCATGTTTTTTTTCATTTTATTATAGCTTCCACTTTTTGATAGACTTATTATGAAGATATTTTCAAAGTATGTCTTGTGTGGAGGATATTTTCATCGGACTCCCGATCCTCTTTTAATTGCTTAACCTAAATTTTTGATAGATGGAAGATGTACGAGGGTAGGTTCATAAGTTTCCGACATAACCATTTTCTAGGTATGATAAAGACAAAAACTACATTTCAATTTTCAATATAGTTACCCTTTATTGTAATACACTTCTCACATCTGTGAATTAACGTCTGATCCTCCCTTCCAAAAGAGTCAGAAGTCTTGTCTGCAACATGGGCATAAACAGCATCCATCACTTCTTCGTCACACTTAAATTTCCTTCCTGGAATGTTCTTCTTGAGTTTTGAGAAAAAGAAATAGCCACTGGGAGCTAGATATGGGCTGTAAGGTGGATGGTCGATCTCCTTGAATCCACATTTCTTCACATCTTCCGTTGCAACAAGAGCTGTGTGCACAGGAGCGTTGTCGTGAAGAAGGCGCACACCACCACTCAGTTTTCCTCGACTTTTCTCTTTGATGGAAGCACGTAGTCTGCAGTAGGCCAGCACAGTACTCCCCATTAACTGTGTGTTCCTCTCCTTGAAGTCAATGAAGAGTATTCCTTCACAGTCCCAAAAGATTCTGGCTTGGTTGACTGAGTGACCTTGGCCTTTAGAGGCGGTGCTTTACCCGGTTATGCCACTCTATCGATCCTCTTTTGGACAAAAATATCATAGTAGAGGACCATAGTTTCATCTCCTGTAACAATGATTTGTAAAACTTCTCTCTCGTTGCCACGGCAGAGCTCCAAAAATACCTGACTGTTAAATCTGTTATGACTCGTTGCTGCTTTTGGACTGAGGAAAGAAGTCTAGGCACCCAAGTTACACTAACCTTAATCATGTTTAAATGTTCATCAATAATTCGAAGGACAGTTGTTTTAGAAAGGCCTAACCTTGCTACCATTTCTGTAACTTTGAGCCGCCTGTCTTGCATAATTTATCCTTCCACAAGAATCTGAGCAACGGAACACGGCGGAGCGAAAGTTACAGCTGCAATTATTCATTTAATAGATAAGGTATGACACTAGGTAAGTGTTTTGTGAAAACGATAATACTTATCGGCGAGGCCGGAAACTTATGAACCTATCCTCGTATCATTAAATAATACAACATTCATCCTCCCTTGGATATTTTTAGGCTTCAATCGTCTTTTATGAGGAATTTAATCACGGAATTCAGCTCCTGAATTTGTAACTTAGTCTCAAGCCAAGACATGTTTCAACTAGCACCTGGAAGTTCAGATTTACAGAAATATTGGACGCCCCTCATTCAATCTTTTGTTTGTTTGTTTTTGTTTTGCTGAAATACAGGTGTAAATTGCAAAAGAACGGAGCACCGTCTTTTAAGGTTGAGGCGATAAGCTTCTTAAACAAGCAACAATTGGCAGTCGTGTAACAACAGAATCACTATCAAGTGATGCAACTTCATATATGTGTGGCTTTTCCGCTTTGAGATATTGTGAAAGATGACGTATTAGTCCAGAAACCACGTGATGTGAATAATTTGCAACAGTTGATCAAACAGTTCTTTCAGAATTTGGATATGGATAGCCAGTTATATTCGGCCTTATGGGAATCGGTGTCCAAACAATGTGCATTGTAAATCCAGGGTAATAATCTTCATTCCAAAAACTTTGTAAAAAAGATAAAAAGTAAGAGAACTGTTGCTGTTTGCAGTCATTAAGAAGAAAACGACATTATATAATAGTAAAACAAGTAATTATATTTCATGGCGTAATTACTCATATTTCAGATACGTAACTGTTTGCGGTTTTTAAATCTAACAGAGTTATGCATAATGGAAATTACTGTTGAGAGCAAGGCATTGATTTCAGGGCAGGGTAACTGCATGTGCCTGTTATTGCGTTACTATATGCATCTAGATGTTAAGACAAGGCCACGATTTAATTAACGGCATACGGTAGAGATACAATTAGGCATAGTACATAGAAGACATCACAGAGAGCAGTAGCTCAAGAACATTGGAAAGAGATTATTGATCTGTGTTATTGGTTCTCTGTGAGCGAAAAACCAAAATGCTTGAAACAAATATAAATATGAAGCGACAGTGAAAGATGAACCATATTCATCTTTCACAATCACAAAATCTTAAAATCTTTAGAAAAATACGTTACATTAAAAAAAATAGCTTTTCATATTCTAAAATTTAATAAACGATGAATTTAGGCAGTTCATTGCTTACGCCTCGTTTTGTTGAAATGTCAACAATTATGTTTTAGAAAGGGAATATTTTAAGAATGCATGCTTTTCTTAAACAACGTGCTTCATAGTAAATAGTTTAATCTTTAATAAACCAGAAAATTCCCATTGTGTATTTTAACCAAAAATAATACTGGCCTACAACTGCTTAGTAACTTAGGATGAAACGAGATGTTTCTTATTGTATTTTTCCTTTTCAGCTCAAACATGGCCGTAAACGTTTTATTACACACTATTTTTGTATTTTGTACTGATGTGAATTGAACGAGTAATTTCCCCAACTTTATTTGCTGAGTTAACCACGATTTCAATTTCGACAGGTATTTACGTATAACTTTGTTAGTAATTTTCGTCATTGTTTTAATTTATAAATCGCCTAAGGAGGGGCCTTTTAACTAATACCAATTCATGTAAATGTAGGAATAATGAGAAAAAAAAGTGTTAAAGCAATGGACAAGATGGATTCAAACACTTGAGCATTTCTTCCCAATCTCAGTGATGCTAAAGCAAATTAAGGGTTTTTGTTGGCCCTCAGATAAGACAACTGCACAATGACAATTTTAAAACTAGACTCTCATCGAAAGTACCCTCCGCCTGGAGTTCTTTTGCTTCAGTTGTGGAAGAGTTCCTGGGAAAGCGAAAAGAGAGAACCACAAGCTACGGGCGGATCTCCGATGAAGTAGATTTACTTATACCATAAGCTTTTCCCAAAGATAGTAGGCAACGAATGACGAACAAAGATACTATTCCATCAGGGCATTTGATCCGCCTGTGGTGTCTCAGTAGTAAGAAACGGGCGTTAAACACCATTCAAAGGGGCGGAGGGCATTCGACATATAGAAGACGGCTACCGGGGAAGGTGGAACACGCTCTGTTGGGGAAATATTGCTGGTTTTTGCAGAAGAAAAACACTAGTCTACACAAATGAAAAAATAAATAAATAAAATAAGTAAATAATAATAATAATAATAATAATAATAATAATAATAATAATAATAATAATAATAATAATAATAATAATATAAAATAGGCATGCATCGCTCATTCTCTATTTTTCCTCATTTTTGAGGTTAAAATTTAAAAGTTTTTAACAAATTATTATTTGCACTGAATTCTGTTTTGTCATCTTTCTACTCAAAGCACGTTAACAGACTGACGACAACGTTTGGCAAATGTACTCGTGAAAGTAACATAATACACAAGTTTGAAGTGTACATCAACACAAGAGAAAGTTTTACGCGTTAGAAGCTTTTCTCAGATATATCCCATTTCGGCGCCGCAAAATTACTCAGTGACACTACAAATTACCCAAATTACAGAAAAAAAAATGCAATTTTTGAGCAGTTTTATCACTGTAAACTTGGAAGCAGTTATATTCTATTAGAAAGACTCTTTGGGAAACCTATTTTGCTTATTGAGTCCAACGCTGTACTAAATCCGGATGAGTCGTTTATGATGCCTTTTTTGAAATCTAAAGCTAGAATTGAAGACAACGCCCAGTATCAAAGGTAACATTGCAGAACCTTACAACAATAACAAAGCTAAAAGATGTTGTTCCTTATTGCTATTCACGCATGTTATGATATACAGGTACATTCCTAGCAGGAGTGTTTGAGAGAATGGGGGCACGAACGAATAGCTCGAACTGTGTGGTGAATAAGTCCCCTACTGCGCTGAAAGTTGGCCTACAGCAACTGAATACATAAAGGCTGATGGTGTGAGGTGATTTTCTTTCCAAGATGAAACATATCCAGGATAATATAATTTCGCAGCGAGAGGTTAGTTTATCCTTTGCCGACAGTTTGGGTGGAGATCAGCCTTGATATTAGTCCAACAGGATGTACGGTGTAGTAAGGTACACAGGTTCTTACGAGAATATACACTAAACGCTTCGTGATTTGTATTCAGTCTGATAGGAATCCTATAGAATCGATTCATACTGTCAGGAAAATATTTAAAGATACATTATCCTGGTGTTGGAGTTCCAAGATTCATACCTTATTGATATTATAATGACGCGGAAATTATTAACATAAGAAGGAAAATTGACAGCATCTACATTCCGTTTATTAGCGTTATAGCCCAGCATAAGCTGTAAGTGTGGCCTCGTACCGGTTGGCGCGTGCCAACCTGCAGTGAAATAAGATTCCTATTAGGAAAACAGCCCTGTAATATTTCGACCTACAAGTACACACTTATTAAGGACAGTTTGGCATTAACTTTTATTCCAATATAAGTTAACTTTCATTACTATATTTATGTTTGAATTTGAATTTATTTCTCTTTACATCAACATACAATTATAAATATTACAATAAGATCTATGTCTTCATCAATTCCATATACTAACTAATAATATAAAATAAAAATGCATATCATGATTAGGTTACAATGTTTTAATTCATCCAAATATTATCCTATACTTGTAAGTTACTTATTTCCTTAGGACTATATACACACTAACACCCAGGTTATTGGTGTATAATAATCCTGTTTCTAATGCTAATTTACTCCCATTCCTTCCTCTATTCAATTTATCAATCTTTAACTATCTGACCATTCTTTATCATTTCTCCTTCACCTTCCCTAAATACCTGTAAATCCATAAATTATTATATGTCTAAGGTTATACTTCTTTCTACATTTCCTTCCACCATTCTCCTTGTCATTCTTATTCATTTTTCTCTTAACTTTACCTAAATAGTTTCCTATCATTTTTATATTCTTCTCTCCTTTTACCGGCGGTCCTAGTGGTGTAGTGGTTACCATACTTGTCTCCTAAACCCAAGATCGCGGGTTCGGACCCGGCTAGGACCGATGGATTTTTTCGGGCGTAAAAATCCTAAATATGGCTTCCTTCGGAAGGGAAGTAAAGCCGTGGGTCCCGTGTCGTACATTTACGGCACGAAAAAAACCTAAGACTGAAAGAAGAGGCCTCTGAGCAAAATTTGTCGGCCGTTTCACGCCCTGAATTGAATGGGACGCTGATGACCTGAGATGTTTAAAAGCGACCATAAATAAATCAACCAAAAAAAAAAAAAACAATCTTCTTTTACCGTTATAATCGTCCTAATTAAAAAATTTACATCTAAATTTTGCCATTTTTTTTATTCCAAACCTTTTCTCTCCATAACTTTCTTTGATTACAATATAAAAAACTATGAAAATCTTTTTTGGTTTCTCCACACATTAAATATTTTCCTATTCCTTTATCATATACTAATCCTTTAATATTCATAGCTACAGTTCTAGCCCAAGCAAATCCTTCTGTATCTGCCTTATCACATTGTTCTATATATTTTTCTTTATCCCGTACTATTTTTATTACCATATAATTCAAATTCAAAGATTTATAATGTAAATGACACTAACTGCCGCTCAGGGTAGATTTTTAAATTAGGTACAACTGCTTCAAGCAATGTCTGATATTCAAGCTTGCTGTATATCGCTAGCCGATATGCTAGCTGGCAGAGAAGGACTGAAATACCAGTAAACGGCGCTTATAGAAGAAATTGTAAATGCCGTTGTATACCGCCAGGAGAAGTCTTTTCATTCTTTTCTAAAAGCGGAAATTTCCGTAAAAATGGCTACAAAGCTAAACTGCTATAATATTATAGTGGTGTAAGAAATTAAACCGGGTGATCCTGCAGCCAAGAGTAGACTTTATAAATTGCTTTTAACTAAAGTGTGTGACAGAAATTTTTTTCCTAAATGCATTCTGCAAAATTTGGTTCCACTTATGGAGTTTCAAAAAAAAATCTATTTGATTCATAAGGAAACCTTTTATGACAAAAAATAAATAAATAAAGGCAGTTAGTGCTGACAAAATTAGGCTCGTAACTATAAGGAAACAATAGTATGAATATTTCAAAACATTTTGCTGAATTAACCGTGAAGGAGCACAATTTTGCGTAGTTCAAAAAGATTCTGACAATATTTCTGTGCAGGTAGTGCACGAAGTGATTGACAACAGAGTTATCAGTAACAGATTATGAACCACTCAATACACAGATTTCTCTCCTGTACTTTTATTATCTCTGAGAAACATTAAAAGACAAAATGCATAGGACATATTCATGTCTTAGACGAACTAAAGGATAACATCTCTCAAGAAATTACTCCAGTTTCTCAAAGAGAACTATGAACTAAGTGGATGCTAGAAATTAATGGAAAATAGGAAGGTAGGCAATTAGAGCACCCCCCCCCCCAATTCACATGGGTAACTACATAATATTAAATTGAAGTTTATTATATAATCTAGTGTTATGAGTTTAACCGAGAACTTTCGTTGCCAGTTGGCCGAGGGCAGAAGCCCTTGCTATTATCAAATAATAGCATACTTTTCTTGTCTCATGCCATACAAGCAGATAATAGTAAAATTCTGCTACCCCATAAATTACACGCAAATGTTCATTCACCATAAATTAAGCTTCATCTGAGTTTAAGCTGCAACAGTGATTAAAAACATTAGATTTTCTAAGCTGTTCCAAAGAATTGGCTACAACTATAAGGTGTTTTTGAAATTAGGAACGTTCGTGGGGGATATAAATTGGGCTGTATGGGTGCTGTGGTAAATAATTGGTGCTCCTGATAGCAGGTTTCTCCACGGCTGCTGCAGACCACCCCCACTCTTCTTCGATGGGACTAGCTTTAGGGCGTTTCGCTGGATTTTGGCGCTGTGACCCCGCCGCGGGTCTGAGTGGAACGGGACTCCGTAGGTGACGACAAATAACGCTTCGTTATCTATTTGGCTGATACAGTTTATTCTCCTAACATGAATATTCGGGCAAACTCACGTCTCTCGTCGAAACACGGGCAAGATAATCTTGGCAAACACGTACATTTATTGCAGTAATCAAATAGTGGCGAGTGCGAGGAAATTGTTAATTTTAGCTGAATTCTTAATGCATCTCAATGATGCATCGGCAGTTAGCGTGGGACCGCCACAGGTGGCCGAGGTCGTTAAGGCGCGGACTCGTGAGCGGGAGGTCTGGTGTTCGAATCCCGCCAGGACCGTCCTCCCTGACTGCGGGTTTTTCCAGGTTTTCCTCAGTCCTCATAACTGGCAAATGCCGGGGAGGTATCCCAAACTTAGGCCTGGAACGTTTCCTTCCTTAAAAAAAATCCTTTCCCAATTTATCATTTCATCTCATGTATCATCAGTGTCCACCGCCTATGATGCCTCAGTAGCATAAACGGGCGTTAAACACCAACCATTAAAAAAGATGTTAGCGTAGTGACTGACGCTCAAGCTTCGTTGCCGGAGCTGGTACTTGGTACTTAGGCCGCTCTTCCGCTGAACTCCCGGCGACGGCAGCCACACGTATCTGGGCCCGGAAAATTCTGAGACGCCCCCTTTTGGGCAAAATCTATTCCTTTTATACAAAACACAAAACGATGCTATCCGTGAAAAACGGCGCGAAATACTCTCGCCAATTTTGTGTTAATGTGTCTCATAGGTGCGTGCTTATCTCAATGAATTTCATTTCTATTCCCTGGAAAAAAATTTTCAAACCAAACGCTTCGCTATTCGTCAGTAAGATGAATTTAAACAGATTTCATACGTTACTGTCAAAGACTCTGTTTTCTCAGACATCTGCGACTATGCCGCGTGTTTGCCCTGAGACAGAGCATTTTCAACCCTAGCTGCATACCAGAAGGAATTACCTCACATTTTCTGCCTTTTGCCAAGTCTTTCAGCGTTTGGAGAAAGACGAGAGGTTTCCCTTACCTTGTTACATTTATACACCTTATTTATTACATATTACAAAAATTATACTGTATGAATGCATTTAAACACTATACAATATTAATTTCGCATGTATGAGCTAAGTCATTAAAGTTCCTTCACTGAAAGAAAATGCACAACATACTTGCACATAATTACTGAGTTGCTGATTCTAAAATTACAAATATTCATTATTTCCATTACTCAGTAATTGACGGGGATCCAGGACAGCTTCATTTTGAACCATTCTTATACAGCGTTTACACAAAATCACACAGAATCCTCATTCAAAATAGATGGACATAAATTTAGATAGGATTGAGTGAAAATTAAAGTACATATAAGGTTGGAAATAATAAGTTTAAAAATATTCTACTCTTAAAAACTCTACCCAAAAATGTACTAACTACATTAATAACTACTAATGTAAATCCAGATAAATGTTTAAAATATACAAAATTATTTAAAAAAGTTACAACAAATTTATTATAAATATCTCTAATTATACATAAAGTAAATTGTACAACGGCAAGTTTGTCCTTAAAAATCCTTCTTTCAAGGAAGCTATCATTCACTTGTGAGCCTTTAAGAGGCTTAAGGATTGACACGAAATCGCTTTATCTTATCGCCTACTAATCCAGATAGCTTATCTCAATGTTTGAGAAACTTTATTTACTAATCGCTCTAGAACGCTTGGCGCGGAGGTTCCAGAGAGTGGAACTGCCTTATAAAGCCTACATAATGCACCCCCGCGTGAGTAACTATTCATGATTTAGGAACTCAAGCTGTTTGCAAAGCAGATCCTAAAATCAGGGGTGCACAAGGATAGTTTCTCTTGTTAGCTAAGCTGAATTTCTGCTACTCTAATAACTAGACTAATGGTATTTAAACGTTTTCGCTGATGTAAACCTTGGAAACAATCTATTCTTAGTTTTCTTCTGTTATATATTTCAACCCTTTAAGAAAACCTAGCACGATTATAGAACTAAACTAGGTAAACATATAAGCAATGCCATATAGTATCGCCTTTGTTGCATTCTTTGCTAGAATGTAAAAATGCACATATAATTATAAGTATAATATAATACTATAGTCACGTTTCCCTTTACGTCAGAAGTTGAACCTGTGATATCTTTAGCGTTTTAGTCCATGGGTTATTTTAGAGTAAAAATCACAAATTCATCTTTTCTATGTTGTAGACAGCGGGTGTTGTAGAATCATAAAAAAAATCAGTAGACTATATATGTTTATGATGTGAACAATAAATTGAGGAACATATGACCGTTGAAGTACGTAAGGTGTCAGTAATTAAAAAGTAATCACTTTAAAATGATGAAAGTAACGGGTCATCGAGAAGACGCTCCGCATTTCTCGTGTAATCAAAATTCCCCTAGAGACAGGAATTCAAGTGACAGCACTGGCGATGTTCCGCTAGTTAGGAAATGTATTAGTTTCGCGCATACAATTCATGAAAAGTAATGTTTATTAATTAATAATGTATCACCCACCTGTTTAAAGAAAGTTGAAAATGTTCGCATCATTTCCTTGAGGACACGAATTTGCTCGCTCCAGATGGATACTAACCGTGTTGTTTTTTTCACTGCTTTGAATGCGAAAGGTAAGAAACATCAGTTTGTTGAGCTAATTTGCTTATTGATTTCTTTATTTTCCACTAGAAACACAAGTTCCTCTACACAGAACTTTTTAATTGTTTTTCACTTCACACACCACTTTCACTTACAAATACAACAATAGCGACTCCTTATGTAGCAGTCGACACTTTACCTCAGGGAAACATCCGGTCGTTATGGAATGTGTAAAATGTAGGTGAAATGTAGGAATACCAATTGTTTCTTGAGCGGTATCAGCAAGGTGTGGAGGAAGTTTTTGATGGCCCTTTATAAACATGTACAGATTCAGACCGGAAGGAAGGAACATACAACTATATCTTCGGAAAGCAATTTACTGACAATAGATATTTATTGTATTTGCTAAAGACTTTATACAGTAGAAACATGAACGTTCTCTTTCGGTTATCTTGACATGAATGACGGTAATCTGAAATATAGATGACATCTTACCAAATATGTGCCCAAAGGGGACACAAGCTTCTTTTTTCGGCACTGAGTGGTTCTCTGGAAATTGAATATACAGACTGTGCCAAAAATGTATACACACTTCAAGCTGAATTCGCACAAACAGCAAAAGATGAGCTGTAATATATCTTTACAGTTACAACAGTTGCTCAAAATACCCGCCATCGGTGTCGATACACTTCTGAGTACGTTGAACTACTGATTGAGCAATGTGGTCCTCAGCAATTGCAGCACAAGCCGTTTTAATTTCTTCCCGAAGTGCTGCCAGTGAAGCTGGTTGACTACGCTATACAACATCCTTAAGGGTTCCCCATAGGTAGAAGTGCAACGGAGCAAGAACGCGGTGGAAACTCAATCTGATCTCTTCGTCCTATGCCTTGGAAGATTGTCATCAAGGTACGCACGTACATCTCGGTGGTAAGGTGGTGATCTGCCATATATGCCCTTGTAAATATCGCATACGGTTCCAAATTTGTCTGGAATGCGTGCAATTGTCACTCGCGTTGGCGGTTCCGTTCTGTACACACGTCTCCCTTGCCTTTGAACTTCAACCAAATTCTCGGTTTCCAATACTACTACAAAACTACTTTCCGCTGTTCAAACGACAATCTTCGCTCTATCTTGTTGTAGCAACGCTAGTATAACGTGATGTGAGTCACATCTGTTTACAGAACATCATACTACACGCTACTGTTGTTTTTCGGTACAACTTTGAAATATATTCCATAGATATCTACTTTGAGGTGTGTATAAAATTTTGGCAACCTCGGTATGTGTCAGTAATATTGCATTCTATTTACGAGAAATGGAAAGGAAGCAAAGGTAAAATATTCATATATAGCAAACCATTTATTCTAGAACTTACAGACATTTACATTCTTCAAGAAATGCCCATAGCACACTTCTGCAACATGCTGGACACCCATAATTAAACTCTTTTTTATTGATGTCTAAGAGAGAGCGCCTTACAGCAACAATGTAGTATGACTTGTATTAACCCCTGCTGCTGATTCCTCAATATTCATCAAGATTCATTCAGCAGGGATTGAAATAAATCAAGGTAATGCCGTTCTGCACACGTGGCTTTGAGCACTTATCACGCCCTTATCGAAAGACCTATACCCAACGTATCACCGTCCGACACGGCAAGTTTCATTACCACAGATTTCTCAGAGACTCGCTTGACATTCTCTCGCGTTCTTGCCTTTTGTCGTGCACGTTGCTCACTTTAGAAAACAATGATTTAGGGCGGTCCAGTTTTACACCACTACTAGACAGCTTCGTGTTTGTCCATCTACATGCAGTGACATTGAGAGTGTTAAACATTTATGACCTCATCTAGACATACAACGCTTTTACATATCCATTAGCAGAGTAGCGACAATGGCGTCGTTTCTATCTTTCCAGCTCTCGTATTTAGTTAACTTAAAATTTTTTAGTTTAACTGGCAACAAGGAGAACTGAGCCAGGAAAATGTTCTTTATTCAATAACTGTATTTAGAAATAGGTATTTTTTCACATTATATCATATATTATTCTTTATTATAACCGTTTACCTGATATAGTAATTAAAGTTGCTGGCTGCTGTCTGATAGATCCCGAGTTCGATTCCCGCTAGCTACTTGAACATTTTCTGAATTAAAGAAGTCGGAAACGGGGCTCATCCTGTCTCTAGAGAACAATCGGAGAGCTACCGGATTATTATGATGGCCAGCGAGTTGCCGGTATGCTGATCATGTACCACTGAGTACTACTGACCTCTTTTAATGAAGTCGCAAGACGGAGACAGGACGCAGCGGTCGCCGCAGCCTCTCTAAGTCTTCAAAGGGCTGTCAAGCCAAAATGAAGGACCATGATATTTATTTTTGGAATCGGATTCATAAGACTTTTAAAATCCCTTATTAAGATTTTTATTTCACTTACAGCTTGGCTAAGACAAAGATACATTCACAAACAAAGGGAGCAAATGGAAAATGCATCCTTAAGTGACGAACAGAGAAGGTTGGCATGCATTTCTTATGGTGTCTTAACTGCGGAACGTGAGACATGTTTTGATAAGTTGGATAATGTTTGAACAGTCACTAAAGCGGCCAGTTCTTTCACCTTGGATACAAGTCCATTTCCTATTCTCGTTATCTTTGTAAGCTTGTTAAATGCTCCCTGGTTTTGGGAAGGTCGTGACTTGGCATTGGCAAACACCCCCCCCCCCCCACACACACACACATTTCTCATATTGGACAATTAATGCAACACCAAATAACCTTTCCAGGAGGTGCTAGGTTATTTCCCATGCTCTCTTAGATATTTAAAAGGCCAGTAGCCACATTACTACATCTCATAATTACTCCGATGATCTTGATAAAGAATTATACATTTGCTTTACCTGTCAAGCTGTGGTTAAAGTTCAAAAGGTTCTGGCAATTTTTCGTTTCAGTAAAACGACTTTCCATTTTCTTCAGGCAAAGTTGGACTACATAGCAAGTTAGGCGTTTGCACTTAAACAATAAATATTTCAATGTTCTGTTTCATATTTCATGGTCAACATAATGGGCTAAATTATGTAGATCAAATAACTCACATTACGTGATGTAATACCCAGAATTACCATCGTTAATTTCTCACAAGTATAAACTAATTTACTGCTATTTCGTGCATCCATATTATTTGAAATACGGGCCGGGAGAGCGCGGTTGTGACTGAGAGAAGCCAATCGTCAAGACCGTATAATGCATGTATAGGTAGTAGATTGTCGTTAGTTTCAGGGAGACATTTTAGCGAGTGCTTTTGTGTTCATATGTTTCTGCGTGCTTTCATTGTATGTAACGCGTGAGCTAATTATTCCTTGTTAGTTATGAAAGTACATAAATGTAGTCTAATGGGTTTTCATGAATGATACATATGTGAAAACGGATTCTTACTAGAGCGGTAAGGCGATTTTCAAGAAAATGTCCTAGCAAACATGTTCCAGGTAGAGAAACTGTTCGCCATCTCGTTAATACATTACTAGGAACAGAATCTTTCAACAAGAAACGTGTTCCGAACCGACGCGTTCCTACTAAAGAGATGAAATGCAGGAATTTTATGTTAAAATTGACACTAAGGTGCATTATTTTCAAGTTCTTGTATAACACAGATTAATGCTTAGTATTAATCGCGTTTAAATACAATGGCATTTTATGCTTTCAGTAAAAATAAATATTAAAATTAAAACACTAACTTTATTTGCGGCAATCCACTCTCCCCTTACCTGGTTGCACTCTCCGAGTACGCAGCCGCGCTCAGGTGGCCTATAACTCAAATAACCTCAGTGTACATCTTAGGCGGTCAGTTCCGAGCATTTATTTTTGGTCGTGTCGTTGTTGTCTTAGTCTTCTTCACGTCTTTTAAGAGGTTCTTGTGCATTTTTGATTAGAAAAACATTGCTCTTAGGAAAGTTACTGCTAATTCAAGAAAACTGAATTTTATTGTTAACTAAATGATTATTCAAATTCCTGTAAACATTTAATTGAGCCATCTTAAATTGTATACAACCAACATACTTTAATACAGACAAATTAAAATTTTATTCGGCGAAAAAGCAATGTTAATATATAACTATGCATTTTAAGACAAAATCTAATGATTTAATGGACTTTAAATTGTTTTTTATCCTAATTCAAAATATGACGACTTTTCAAATGAAATAAAGGTTTCCATAAATTTAGTATATGATTAAAAAACTGAACAAAACCAATTTACACCTAGTAACTTCTTCCATTGCAAAACTTAGAATTATATGAAAATGTTTGATTGAAAGTGATATTTTAGTGCTGACTTTTTAATTAATACTAATTTTTTTCTTATCCCATTATGTTGTCTTAAAATTATGAAAAACAAAATCATACCTTTTATATATAAGGTCAGAGACTAAGTGAAAAACTAGTAAGAAGGTCTAAAATACTTGCAAAATTTGTGTAGATGCCGAATGAGCTGGCTCTCCGTGTGGATGGAGATTATTTTTAATCTCTCTTTTTACTACTTTCTTGCAGTTTTACTTTAACTAAGAACAGTAATCAGTTATCTTACATACATTACATTTACCTTTATATCTTTTCTCACTTTTTTGAATGTCTTGATGAACATTTTGTATTTTTTCTTCGCCGCTCTATATCGAGGGTGTCAAAAAATGTATACACACTTTCATAGTAGATATTTCAAAGTTAGACCGAAAAACAACAGTAATGTGTAGTATGATTTTCTATAAACAGATGTGACTCACATTATGGTAGCGTTGCTACATGACAGGTAAATCAACAATAAACAAATGAAACCCAGATTATCGTTTGATGTTCTGTAAACACATACGACTCACGTTACGTTATACTGGCGTTGCTACAACAAGATGGAACCAAGATTATCGTTTGAACAGCGGAAAGCAATTTTTAAGTGATATTGGAAAACCGAGAATGTTGTTGAAGCTCAAAGGCAATGGAGACGTGTATACAGAACAGAACCGCCAACGCGAGTAACAATTGCACACATTCGAGACAAATTTGAGACTCAAGGTACCGTATGCGATGTTCACAAGGGCAGATCTGGGCAGACCAGCTGCACTGGCAGCACTTCAAGAAGAAACTGAAACGGCATATGCTGCAATCGCTAAGCACACTTTCACAAACGTTGCTCAGTCAGTAGTACAATGTAATCAGAAGTGTATCGACGCCGATGGTGGGCATTTTGAATATCTGTTGTAACTGTAAAAGTCTAAATTATTTTCTATTTGTGTGAATTCAATTGTGTTATGTTAACACAGTTTTTTCTTTACTTGAAGTGTGTATTCATTTTTGGCACCTTTATATTTTGGTGAAGAATTAAATGATGTGCGAGTGGCGAAAGTGGATTTTCACACTTATGCTGCAACTAAATCGTTGCTGAGTTCTTCAGCGTGATCTCATCTAGGATCTTGTATTTAGGACCCTTCTCTGTTCTCAAAAAAGATCAGAGCAACACAATTGAAACTGTTCTGCTGTTTTTGGTGTTGTTGAACTTTTCATTCCCTACAAATCCTCTTATTTGAAATCTCACAAAAAATTCTTTCTTTAAGTTTTCCTTAGGATAATTTGTGATACTTTAAGACACTTAAAACCAGGTGGCGGTGTTTGTACTAAATATTTTTAACAAATTTCATCTCTTCATCCATCATTTTTGGATCTTATTTCGCCCAGTCTCTTACAAAATTCTTTATCGTAATTGTTTCATTCACATGAAAAGCAGACTCAAGGAGCCTAAATACAACTTTCAGATCACTATGCAACATTTAAGCACATTTGTCATACTTTATGTTTGCTTGAAGGCTCTTGATATTCCCATATCTCCCTGAGACGAACTGAGTAAGCAACAGTATTGACCGGTAGCGTTCCCATCGTACAGTAAATCAAATTGAACTTCGTTTTAAGGCGTAAATAAATAGTCTTCATTGCTTGGTTGGTGTATCGCTCTATAATAGTTCATTAAATTGGTCTCTATATCACGTTGCAATCTGTGGAACTCTCCTCCTGAAAGAATGTTAAAATATTGCTCTTTTTGTCTGTACGACTAATAGGAAATGACTTAAATCATGTTCCTATTAACTTAACTATCTCTTTGGAGATGAAGATCTCGAGTTAAATAATTCATTTCACCTTGTGAAAATATTCTTCCTGTAGATGGTATATCTGATCCGGTGTCGATGTTGTTACTTGTTACTTCCGTTACTACATTTTTCAACTAAAAACACGGAACCTGTATAATAGCGGAGGGACATTTGGATAAAAAGATTTTCTTAGATTTCACTTTGTGACCTTCATTGCTGACAGTGCAAAATGAAATATTCCATAAAGTTTCGAGGTTGTTCACACTTCGTTGGAATTACAAAGATTTTGCCTTTTTCGTGCTATTTTTCGCAGCGCTAAGATTTTCATTACAAGTTCTACATACTTTGAGTTAAGTTTGGTACTTTATGTGGTTAAGAGAATATGCACAATGCAAAATACACTCTTTTAACGTATCCGCAACAGCTTGTCTCCTTTTAGCTGGAACAAAGTTGCTCCGCTCTTTTTACAGGTAGAAATATTTAACCTGCCTCTAGAAACAGTGTAAAAACTCTCCATACAAAAACTCTTCGAAGATATTTCCAAAACAAGTTTAGACATATATATATATATTTAAAATTTATTTACACATTTTTAGAAAAACCTAATAATAGAAAAATATTTTTATAAATTAGGAATGAGAAACAAAATACATATCTATTAATTTCAAAACATTAAATATCATGAACATGTCGTCATGCATTAACATTGCATCTGATTTTAACACCACCACCAGCATTCTACAAAATGACTATGAAAAGTATTCAATATTTTTCAATTTTGTTTCCTCCATTTATTTAAGTATTATTCTAACGGTAGGTGAAGTAAAATAAAATGATAATTAATTGCATTTGCAGATATATACGCTAAAGACGATTTTTCTAATGCCATCATATTCTTATTTCTTAAAAATTACCTCGGACAACTGCTCTTCATCTTCTATTTCACAATTCCATAGCTACGTTGAAAGCTATGTCACATTAGTTGTACCGAGAATTGATTGCAATTTGTTTACCTTTCCTTGAGATAGCCCCAGAGAAAGAAATCTTAAGCAGAAGATAGGTCGCATTTGTCACAATGATCTGCCATGCTGATTCGGGCAGTATGAGCAGTAGCTCCATCTTGCTGAACTATTCTTCTTAATTCGGGCATAAGGAAGGTACCATTCTGAGTTAACTCTGACAACATGGCAATGGGGATCCTCGAAGAAGCTTACGCTGGAGATTTCATGAATGAATGAATGATGTTTAACGCCCAATTTTGCTACCGAGGCACCACTGGTGATGAACACTGGTGATACATAATATTGATAATATTGGGAAAGGTTTATTTTTAAGGAAGGATTCGTTCCAGGCCTAAGTTTAGGGCACCTCCCTGGCATTTGCCATTTATGAGGACTGAGGTAACCTGGTAAAAACCTCAGTCAGGGAGGACGGTCCTGGCGGTATTCGAACCCCATACCTTCCGCTCACGAGTCCGCGCCTTAATGACCTCGGCCACCCGTGACGGTTTCTCGGAATTGCACTATTCTAGATAGTCTTCAACACTAAACCAATCATACAATTGTCCTTATGTCAGGAATAATATGACGACGAGGTTGTCCTTGACAAAATAACATTTTTTACAACGTCACTGCTCATGTTCATTGGAACTTCGGAGAGCGCAGTAGCTTTAGATGAAGGTGATCACGAATGACGATATCTGCCGGGGTGAAGAACGATAAATATGGCCGGCCGAATGAACTCAGGAGAGTTTGTGGTAGTTGGAGTAACACTACTTAAATAAATAAAGATCCCTACGGTCTGAACGCATATAAATGGTAGATCTGAAATGAATAAACAATCAGCGTCATCATTGCTATGCTGGGTTCAAGCGTTATACAAAATGCCCGTTTTGACACATTTGTACACGTAGAGAACAGCTGAATGGTCCCTCCGCCATTGGATAATGAAGCTGCATAACAACCTCTGTTGCTGGTAAGGTAACGTCATGGTAACACTTTGGAGAAGTAGTAAGGTAGTAGCAAATTCCTTGTAGATCCCGATATAGTGACAAGAGCCTATTATAGCCGATAATTTGAAAACTTAACATAAATAAAAGTATAATGGTACAAATAAATGGAGTCCAACAAACTTCACAACACGCACACTTCCCAAAAGGATTAAGTAGCCCTCTATAGCCTGGTTATTGTAAACTTAGAGTCTTTTAGACGAGACCGACACATATGAACCAGCACTCTGTGGAGTGGAAAATCCAATGAACCTGGCTGTTCGTACGGGCACTTAAACGTTATATTAATCACCACGAGCTAGTTGAAAGGGAAAGCCGGTTGGAAAATATTTAATTTGAACATTTAATCGCGCTCTTCTTTAAAGGCAAATGTGAACCGTCAAGCTTTCACCTTCAAAAGACTTCCACTTCAGTGACTGTTCAAAATGAAATCAAAATTCATAATAGGTTTCAAACCTTTGAGTCTATTAAAAATAAATTAAATCTCTCATCACTCCTTTCTGAATATAAAGAGGAAAATTATTGTCCTTTAAATGTGACATAAGACTGTAGATAGTTCCAGTAATAGTATTAACTTGGATTACAAGTAAGTAACTTAACAGCAGTGTCATAGATTGTCATCAACTACTTTGTGAACAGCTATTCTCTATAATGGAGTTATATAAAGTGTAACATGTTATATTCGTGACATTTATTTGGAACAAATTGCTGTGTTAGCACTTGCTAGAGACTTTACCAAAGAAGAGGTTAACTAAACAAAAGTTAAGAACATTTTTACAAGCAGTTTATTACGTACATTTATTTGAAATGTCTAAAGAATTGAATATAAAATGCAGCATATTTTAAAATTGGTATAAATGAACTAAACGTATAAGAGTAATAATAGTAGTAAATTATGAAAGATTAACATTAAAATAAATATTAAAACTCATGGCTACTATATAATAAATTGTTAAGAAAACGATACTCTGAAACAACGTTTAATTCCCTACAAATCAGTCAAGAAAAGAAAGCCCTTACTTTACAAGTTGCTAAATCGAAAACATAAACCTTTTAGAACTTGGATATCTTCACTGGTTACCAGTTAAGAAGCTACTTGTGCTTTTTAATTATTAGACCAAAAGACTAGCCCCGCCCTATATCGCCTTGACTGCGTCTGTTCAGGAGGAAAGCTGGAAGGTTCTGTCTCTAGTCGATATGACGGAAGGCCAGCTCCCTTTGAAGTTTGTTTCCAGAGAGACGTATTAGCCAATGAGAAACCACTTCCGCCATGGGATCTCTCCTACGCCACGATTCGAAAAGTTACTAGAAGGAGGAAAGAGCAGAAGTTATCGATTTAAGTTCAGTACGTAATGCAAATTCGGCATTTAAAATAAACATTAGACATCGAGGTTTCATTAAGATCGCGTTTCTTTTCACCCCCCGAAAAGAAATCTTATTTCATAGATTGACATTATAACAATTAGAATTGAAGTTTTTGTGCATACATTAAACAATTGACTGTAAATAGCTTATACATTTTTTCTCTATTCGTTTGTAATCCCAATGTGCTGTTATTATTTTATACACACTGAAATGTCAATATCTCGTTTTCCATCTCGGAGGCCACGATGGAGCTTGCAGAGCGGAATTTATGTACATGTCAGTTTCAAACATACCTGGCACTTATGATAGTTTTAATATAAAATATCAAACTCTTTTACCTTTCTTCAGTAAGGCACAAGTAAAAATACGCCAGTGACTGGAAAAAGGGAAGCTATTCACTCTTTTCTTCGGTTCTGAATCGTTCCAATTAACCCTGAAACTCTGCATGCCAAATGATTCTTTCAGCAACTTAATAACTCGCTGAACAAAAGGCAAATTTCGTCTGATACATCAACTGAGGTGTACATCGTTCTGTCATATTGCTAAGGAACTAAGAAGAGCAACACAACGCGGAATAATATCGCTGAATTACATACATGTAACAGAACAAAGGATAATAGCAGCAAAAACAGAAACCTAACTTACCACTTTCTTTCCTTTTAATGAAAATTTATGCTTTTAGGACATTTTAGTCTATTTAGGGAACCATAGTTCACCATTCACTGCAACTCTTTTAACATTACTTTACCTTCTGTATCAAAACGATGCCTAGGAGTTTTTTTTTTAACTAAGACATTTCAGATTTTAAACAATAAATTGGGAATGGAATTCTTTTAAGGAAGGAAGCGTTCCAGTATAGGGTACCTCCTCTGCATTTGCCATTTATGGGGATTGGAGAAAACCTGGAGAAAACTCAGTCAGGGACAATGGATCTGGCGGGAATCGAAACCCAGACTTTCTGATCACGAGTTCTTACCTTAACAACCTCGACTACTCATGGTAATATTGAGGAATATATCCTGCTAGCAACATTTTAAGACATTCTGCACGGTGGTAACCCTCTCCTGAATTTAGAGATGATATCAACATTCAAAGGATCTTAGATGTTGTGTTATTACATTGTTTCACATCAGTTATAAAACTGTTGCTGAAAAACTTAGTAACATACATTCCCTTACCTTTGGGTTTAAATTGTATTAACTCCCAAAAGCAACATTTTTAATTATTAACAACATTACACGATCGCAAAGTTAATGTTGCTTTGATCTCCCTCGATTTCCATAAAGCTTTTGATTGTCACGTACATTTTAATTCTATAGCACAATGACAATATAGTACGTCAATAATAAATTATGGCGCAATTCAATGTGCATGCTCACTGGAAAGATTGGCATTTGCACCTCAGTATGTCAGTGGTGTCCGTTATTATCGATGTATCCCGCAGGAAGCGTTCATTCGTTAGCTCACCAAGTCCCTGTCTGGGTTGTTAATTGCTAGTTTCCGATTGAGTGTGTGTGCTTATGTTGATGACGTGACTGCCGTAGTTACGTCGGAAGGTGACATGAGCAGATTGATGAGATGTTACAGTATTGTCAGAGGTGTAGTGATATCTGCATAAGTTATACCGAATTTGCGATAATACCGTTATGCTCAGAGGATTGTAACCGAGATATAACAGCGGTTTGTTGATTTGTTTTATTTATGGACACTTTAAATCTCAGGTCATCAGCGTCCTATTCAATTCAGGTGTGAAACGGCTGATTCTTTTAGGCGGAGATTCTTTTTCGTGCCGTAAATGTACAACATGGGACACACGGCTTTACTTTCCTCCTGAAGGAAACCATACTTAGCATTTTTACGCCCGAAGATATCCATAAATCCTTACTGGGATTGAACCCGCGATCGTGGGTCTACAAGTCAAGTATGGTTCCATTGACCACCAGGACCGATTGACAGCGGTTATTTGAAGCAACATTCCACAGTTCATATATTTTTTCTAAGTGAATTTGGACTAAAATGGGAAGTAATACAAATTATACTCTACGCTGCCTTCAGCTACTCCACTAAATCCACAGTATGAGAATGCAATACAAGACGCGTGAGGAATGCGTTGCACCGAGTTCGCTCAGAGAATGTTGGATAATTACTAGGTCGCAGGTGTGTTGTTTAGACGGAAGCGATAACATTAGATACACGGGAGTTGGTGGAATCCGGCGAGTTCAGTAATGTTTGTCCCGCACAATATATATTTTGACTCATAGCGGAGTTTCCACCAGTTTTACTCAGCAGAAAACAAACATCGGTCACTGTGATATGTATATCACTTAATGCGATTACATCCAACTTCTGTTGTTGATCAGATTTGAAACCATTCCTGGCCCTAAACAAATTAAAAATTAATATGCATAGCATATAATTATGAAATATGTACTTATTTGCAGCACTTTGGTGGTATTTATTGGAGGTACTTTTTAATAGTGTTTAACGCCCGTTTTTACTACTGAGGCATCATAGGCGGTGGACACTGATGATATATTGGGAAAGGATTTTTTTTAAAGAAAAAACGGTTCAGGCCTAAGTTTAGGGTACCTCCCCGGCATTTGCCATTTATGAGGACTGAGGATAAGCTGGAAAAAACCTCCTGGCGGGATTGGAACCCCAGACCTCCCGCTCACGAATCCGCGCATTAACGACCTAAGCCACCCGTGGCGGTGGGAGGTACTTTACCGCACATATATTATATATAGAGTTACAATTAGATAGTAATGAGAGCTGATCAGAATGCAAATATTATCTTATTTTATAGAAACTATACAATTTTCTGAGGAAAATGTACATAGAAATGTCTTAGTGCGTCTCTTGTTCTCTTGATCAGGCAACAGATTGGCTCGGTCGTAAAGCTAGCCAAAAGTTTTGTAATATCCGCATGGAAAGCAACGTGTTAATTGTTGACATTTACGGGCGTATTCAATGAAAGTTGCGAGTTCTTTTTTTATTATTGTTATCCCCCCAATGATGACAAGCTATTTACATTCTTTTTTTCCGGTTTTAATTTCAAACCTTTTGTTTTATGCTGGCAGCGGGTCCCCTAGGATCTCGGGCCCCCTGCTACTCGGGGTCTATGGGGCCCTCATTTACGCCCTTGGTTCGCATCATATTTACACTGCATTTCCTCATTCTTTTCGCGTCAATTGCTGAACTAGTCCTACATATGTCAACACGAAACTGCGACACTTGATTGGCTATAACTCCCAGGATTGTCCTTTTACTTGCTGTATGTTTTTTATGTTCCCGATTTAACCCACGCATCCATCGTTAAGATGTGAATACATCTAATCTTTGTACGAAGGCTGACTGAAGACTGGGTGTAAATAATGGCGAAATGTGCGTGTTAGTTATCGGGCCTATATTATTGACGGTCGGAAACAAAAGAATGGTCCGAAGAAATTATTTTGACATCTGTTCTGACGACAATCGCGAATATTCATAAATGTAATTGTCGGCAGAACCTAAGACCTGGTCACCCCGTGTCAACTAAAGCTCTTTATTACACAAGTATTGACACGCTTAATTTTGGGCCTAAACGTCTCTAACTCCCATAAGACTACGTGTTCAGTCTCTGTCGTTTTACTCGATTGTTATACAGTTAATTTCTAAAATATTTGTGTTATACTCTTGAATGATATCTTTATGTTCTTATTTTAGCATTAGAAAGCCTAGGTCAGACAGAAAACGCATACTTTTGAGACTATGTCAGTTACAGTTACGGCACTCTCGCGTAGTATCGCATCCAAACTCAGCGGCCAATGACGGGTCATTTGCTGGCAGAGGAAAAGGTTCTCATTGGTTAAAACCGAAATTACAATATTAAACGTAGACCTTATTAATTACATCCTTTTAAATAAGAAACTTTCATTTTATTTTGCTATTCACTATTTAAATTATTTGCTGTAATGCATTTATTATATCAGTGTTGACATTAACTGTATAAGGGCTATAGTTAACCTGTCAGTTAAGAATGATTTATTAGAAGTATAGGCCTTAGAGGGCTTCCTACCAAATTCAATTTAGAACAAAATCTTTATGTAGTTTAACATTTCTCTGCTCTAAATTGGTCCAATGAGAATGGTTACGACAACCAGAAACCTATATTTTTGATTGGTATGTGAAAACAAGAGATAAATAACTAAACGATATGCCTGAACATTTAAACTATTCATAATCCATAGATTTGCATTTTCTATTTCTTTTCTTCCTATTATAAAAGAGCATTTAGTTGTCTTACAGTAACATGCTGCATTTTTAAAATTATTTTTTCTGCAATAGTGGCATTGCAAATGAACTACATAAGTGTGGCAAACTATTTTATGTAAAAAAATTCAAAATTCTTACAGTAACATGCTGCATTTTTAAAATTATTTTTTCTGCAATAGTGGCATTGCAAATGAACTACATGAGTGTGGCAAACTATTTTATGTAAAAAAATTCAAAACACCGTCACAAATTACATACTTTCCTCTAAATTTTGAAAACTATGGCAAATGTATTGGAGAATAAGGGCAGAGTATGCTATAATACAGTAATAATATTGTAAGCATAATACACTTGGTAATAGTCACTGCTAAATACAACGTAGCCATGTTGACAAATATTTTATTTCATTACATAATTTATTTTAAATGGAGTTTACATGTCAAATTAAACCTGAATGCGATATAACGTTAATGACTTTTTTTTCTTGAGTTGTACAACCAAATGCACAACACCCAGGCACATTAACCAAATTAAAATAACATTTTAAAATTTTTCTCCATATAAGCATATGGCACAATACACAGACATCAGGCCCAAAATGGCGGCTGATGCTGGCGAACGAATCACGGAGCTCAGTTTTCGGCAAATTCTGCCGCAAGGCGTGTTCATACTTGTGTAATACAGGGATTTAGTGTCAATTTCTTTGCAGTAGCTTCAAAAACTGCCGCCTTTCAGCCATCATATTGACCTTTTAATAGTTTAATTTTGCTTCCTTGCGAAAACTTCACATAAATTTTTATAAAAAATTTTAAATAAATAATTTTCAATTATAGCGCTTACACTGAATTAGTATGAATTATTACCTGCTATAAATACAATAAGAAATAATTATAATTATATGTTTTATTTCCACACCAGACAGCATTATTGAGTTTCCACCAGACAAAGTCAGGGTGTTGCGTTTACCCGTTAAGTTAGTACGAGAGAAAGAAACAACAATTTGTTCATTACTGAATCAAGGAAATCATAAATTATATTAGGAGTGTATGGAAATAAAACTGAAAAGAAAAACTAAATTTATAACACATTTGTATTGCAATGTTATTTTTGAGTATAACATTTTAATTATAATACGGGACTTTGCGACCCATGAATTTCCCCTCAGGGCACACCAGCGGGTCGGGACACATAGGTTGAGAAACACTGACTTATTCCAAACGTCCATTGTAGGCACCTTAACAAGAATATACAATAAACCCCCTTAATGAAGCAGGTCATGACTAAGTAACCGAACCGGTGCTCACCAGCTCATAAGCAAACATTAATGAAATGAAGGTAGAGTGCGTACGTCAGATTTCCAGGATATGCGGCTGGACTAGTTCTGATAGAAGCTAATCATCTCCCTTCAAAACCCCAATGCATTTCTGTTACGTAAAGCTACAGTTAATATGATTTTGCATAGATGCATTATCGTGTTGTTCACTTTGTGTTTCAGGAATTGTCTGGTGTTGGCACCTAAATGTTAAAAAAGAAAGAAAGAAAGAAAGAAAGAAAACAAAAAAACTGTTACAAGTTTAAGAGTGCAAACAATTGCATCCCATAATCATTTCTGTGGTTTACAGAGTATCTAATTTATTTTTCCAGTTCTTCCCGTCATGTTGTGCTTTATCTCCGATCTTTTGACTTGTGTGGATGTATCGATTGTTGCTTCGTAGCGGCTTGATCTGCTGTGGCTACAGGGCCCGATGTTAATTGTTTTAGACGGTCGTCTTAAAGCCCGCTATTATACAGGACAGGCTTTGCGGCGGAATTTGCAGACAACCGAGCTCCGTGATTGGTTCGCCAGCATCAACCGCCATTTTGGGTCTGGTGTCTGTGTGTTGTGTCATATGCTTATATGGAGATAATTTTTAAAATTTTATTTTAATTTGGTTAATATGCCTCGGTATTGTGCATTTGGTTTTACAACTCAAGGAAAGAAAATCGTTAGGTTATATCGCATTCAAAGTTTAATTTGACACGTAAACTACATTCAAAACAATTTAAGTAATGTAATAAAATATTTATCAACGTGGCTCTGTTGTATTTAGCAGTGACTATTACTAAGTGTATTATACTTAAATATTATTACTGTATTACAGTACACTCTGCACTTATTCTGGAATTATGTGAATGTATGTAATTTGTGAAGGTGTTTTGAATTTTAAATTATTTTTTTCTGCAATAGTGGCATTGCAAATTAACCACATGACTATGGCAAACTATTTTATGCAAAAGTCTTGGGATGAAAACTTTGAACTTTGCTGTTTTAATAATACGAGGTACGCTGGTTCTGCTAATCTCAGTTTCACGTATACATTGCTTTGTAGATTTCTGCGGCGAGTGCGCAAAACAAGCCAAAGACGCGGGCTTGTTGCTGTACGAGGTCTTCCAGAACTGCCCTTGTTAACATCGCATACGGTACCATGAGTCTCAAATTTTTCTCGAATGTGTGCAATTGTTACTCGCGTTGGTGGTTCTGTTCTGTATACACGTCTCCATTGCATTTGGACTTTAACAACATTCTCGGTTTTCCATTACCACTTCAAAATTGCTTTCCGCTGTTCAAACGATAATCTTGGCTCCATTTTATTGTAGCAACGCTAGCATAACGTAATGTGAGTCACATCTGTTTACAGAATATCATACTATGCATTGCTGTTGTTTTTCGGCCCAACTTTGAAATATATTAAATAGATATTTACTGTGAAAGTGTGTATACATTTTTTTGGCACCCTTGGTATTTTCGGGAAAGAAAATCTTGAATTCATCAGTATACGGACTTATGTTAATTTTATATGGTTTATGTTACAATTATTTCAGATATTGGAATACCAAAATGGTTAAAATATTACGCACTTTTAATTTATTCAATGAACAAACAAACAAATTGTGTCATTTTTTCACATAATCTCATTACTTTGTAAAATGCTTTTTCCAGAGTTCTACTAGCTTCTTAATATTATCAGAAAAAAATTTTGGGTGCACACTGTTGCATCGCTGACAGGTGTGAGTTCAGCATGGGGATGATTCTCTCTTTATTAGAAATTTGAATGAACGGTGTGGCGGTTTGAGACAGAGACTAAGGGCCGGATTACGATGAACGTTCATTGGCGTTGCTTTGCGATTCTTTTAATTTCGTTCAGGTTTATCAAATGCAGTTTTATAGTATTTAATTACGATAAACATTTGCACACTAGGCTGAAAGAGGGCATGAGCTGGACATTTGCAAGGTCAGCTTAACAAACGCAAATTTAACATCAACGTGGTGAAGAGGGCAGTGACTTGTTACGTTAATATAATCAGCTTCTGGCAGCCTGGAACTTGGTCCACCTGGAAATGGTTGAAATGATGGTGCAGAATGGTTATCATATCTGTATGAATTCTGTTGCATTATTACTCTTTTTCGCCAAGTACTTAATAAAAACAGGTGTTTGATTTTGCCATTTTTCTCCCTGCCCTGCAACAAACTGATAGTTACGGTAGCTACTAAGACTCTTGACCAGTCCATCCGAGAATGTTTGAAATAACTCTCGTATGTTATCTGCAGGGGGACATACAGACTTTATCCCGTACAATTAAATAACCAAGCTTAAGATTTAATCGTGTTTAATTAATTAATTTCCATAGATCAATATTTCATGATGCAATTATGTAGAATGGCGTATGTGGTTCAGGAATCAGAAATCTTTGATGCAAAGATGAACCTTTTCATGTAAAACAGGCAACTTTCAGGTGCCATAAGAAAGGTCATTATTCAATAGCTAGGGAACCTTTACTTTCATCTCTGCAAAATAAGTCTTTGAAAAATACTGTGGTGAATAGCTTTCACCTAAAAAGAGAAATTCTCGCTCTCTTAAAAACGTTTCTAGCCAGCATACAGTGATCAAGACTAGCCAAAGAGTGCTTGTATTTCAATATGTCTTTTTCAGAAACTTCTAGCGGAAAGAGATAAAGCCAATAAATAAGAAAATTTAGTGACGGGTCTGCTATGTTCAGAAATTTGACTTTCCATAGAAGACGCGTAGAAAGTCTAATAAAATCATTTTTGAAGATTTTTTACAGTTCGTTTGGGGAGACGATACAGGACGGATCGCTTCGGGAAGTGAGATAGGGCTGTTCAGTTTATGAATACACCACAGGCGATGGACACTTTTTTTATTTGATTGATTTATTTATGGACGCTCTTTAACATGTGAGGTCATCAGCGTCCCATTCAACTCTGGGCGTGAAACGGCCGACTAATTTTGCTCAGAGGCCTCTCAGGCTTGAGGTTCTTTTTCGTGCCGTAAATGTACGACACGGGACCCACGGCTTTCCCTTCCGAAGGAAGCCATACTTAGGATTTTTACGCCCGAAAAAATCCATCGGTCCTGGCCGGGTTCGAACCCGCGTTTTGGGTTTAGGAGGAAAGTATGGTAACCGCTACACCACCAATACCGACACGATGGACACTGATGATACAGGAGATGAATTGATATATTGGGAAAGATTTTATTTTTAAGGAAGGAATCGTTCCAGGCCCAAGTTTAGGGTATCTCCCTGGCATTTCCCATTTATGAGGACCCAGGAAAACCTGGAAAAAACCTCTGTCAGGGAGGACGATCCTGGCGACATTTGAGCCGCAGACTTCCCGCTCACGAGTCCGCACCTTAACGACCTCGGCCACCCGTGGCGGTCTGTTCAGTTTAGATAGGGAGAAATATAACTCGTGAAGTAAAACGGTTAAGCTCAATTGATTTGGAAAATATTAATAATGTAATTCTGTGTTTTCGATGCGAATGACTAGAGAATTTAGAAGTACACCGTCAGGAAATATTTAAAATTCTCCCATCCCCTTGCTAATGGTATGGAAGTGTCGCCAAAGAAAAAAGAACAATAAAATGAACAGTGAAGTGTGAACAGTTTAATTAATTGTGAAACTTTAATTCGCATCTTCCATAGCGTTTCCTTCAGTGATCTTCCTTTCTCCCATGGTAACAATCAGAAAAGCCTTATAATAATTTCAGCATCCCTGATACGTAGCGGTAGCAGGAGGGTTCAACGCGAACTTCTTTCGTAGCTATGACATACGACAATAACTGCAAACCTCAGATCCAGGTTAATTCAAATAAAAATCAATTATTGCAACAACATTCAACCCATCGCAAACTTGGCTTCCGAACGTGGAGCTGACAGTTAAATAAAACCCTTTTTTCAACAATCCGCCGCATATCTTTACGCTCAACTAATAAAATTAGAGGTTATAAGTTGTAGGATAAGTTCAATATGATTATTGTTATAGTGGTACACTGCATTCTTATAGTTAAATATAAATATAGTTAAATATGATATATAGTTAAATATGAAGCAGCAATGACTGCAGTGATAAAAGTGATATTAGAGAAAGTGCAAACTTCTTTATTAACAATGTTTACGGAGTTCCCACTCAAAATATTCTATAGATTTAAAAACAATCACAAATGCTTGAAACAAGAAACAAGATGGTAGTCATAGATGGCCCATGACATAAAATAGTAAACATAAACTTAAATTGCTAGAATTTGTATGGGAAATATACAATCGCTTTAGTGTAAACATTTTATTTTAGAAGCAGAAAGCGCTATAGAATTCGTTAGCTGGGAAGGTTAAAAGTGTTTTGAGCTTGCATCAATGTAACATTTCCCTTACGCCTTTCCGCAGAAAAAGTATAGGGAGTGTAGGTATGAGTTAAGCTTTGCATTTCGTCCATGGAACGAGGGCCGGGTTCATTACTACCTACCGCCAAAATATGGATTACTTGACTTTACATACGACCATAAAGCCACTTTAGAACTTAAGTAGATTCGAAAGTTTGTCCTGAAATGCCTATCCATATCCATAAAAAAATGCCACTCGCTTAAAACTCTGCCACGTGTTTCCAACTTTTATAACACATAACCTATATTTTGCTTAAAGTGAACATGTGCTCTCTCCACCGCTTTTCCTCTTCCCTGCCTTCAGTAATGGCGAAAAGAACACATTTGTCTTTCCGCAACTATGAGTATGTGTGTGTTAAACACCCTTTGTCACTCCTGAGGCATCACAGGCAATGAACAATGATGATATATGAAATGAAACGATAAACTGAGAATGACTATTTTTTAAGGAAGGAAGCATTCCAAGTTTTTTTTAATTTAGGGTACTTCTCCTGCATTTGCCATTTGTGAGGTCACCTGGATAAAACCTAAATCAGGGATGACGGTCATGTTGGGAATCAAACACCAGACCTCCCACTCACGAGTCCATGCCTTAACGATCTCGGTCACCCATGGCGGAGTTGTATGTTATATATAAATCATACGATTGAAAATGCAGTATTAGTTTTCCATTTTTAATTAAACAGTACATTGCAGCCTAAAATGTAACTACTTCAGTAATAGTTACTTATATTTTCCACTATATACTCGTTCCAATTTGCAAAGTATAATTAATTAGAGTTACTCTGATTAGTCCACAACAAAATATCTTTGTAAAGAACGATAGTTTATTATGTCTAATAAACATATTCCAACTGACTAACATATACAAAGGTGCCAAAAAATATGTTCATACTTTCACAGTAGATATCGATTTTATACATAAACAACAGTAAACAGATGCGACTCACGTATATTATGCTAGCGTTGCTACGTGACAGGTAAATCAACAATGAACAAATGAAGTCAAGATTATCATATGATGTTCTGTAAACAGATGTGACTCACATTATGCTAGCGTTGCTAAAACAAAATAGAATCAAGATTACCGTTAGAACAGCGGAGCGCAATTTTGAAGTGATAGTGGAAAACTGAGAATGTTGTTGAACTTCAAAGGACGAAGAGGTTTCCACCACGTTCTCCGGATCTAACTCCGTTGGACTTCTACCTATGGGGTATGCTTAAGGGTATCTATTGTACAACGTAGAAAACCAGCTACACTGGCAGCACTTCGGGAAGAAATTGAAACGTCATGTGCTGAAATCGCTGAGATCACTTTCGCAAACGTTGCTCAATCAGTAGTTCAACGTACTCAGAAGTGTATCGACCCCGATGATGGGCATTTTGAGCAACTGTTGTAACTGTAAAAGTTTAAGATGATTAATACTCACCATTTTCTGTTTGTGTGAATTCAGTTTTGTTATGTTAACACAGTTTATTCTATGCCTTTTTGGGCATTCTCTTTATATGAAAAATATTTAGAATTAGATCGTAAGTTTTTAAGAAACAATTTCTAATAATTTTAAACGGTAAATATTAATTCATATTTAATTCGAAATAATATCAATTAATTATTAAACGCCCATTCTAGTTTAAATGACGAAAAATATTTAGTATAATAACTTAAACAAATTTAAAGTAAATTCTTGGTTACCTTTAAATTTTTAAAGCAAATATTAAAACCTCTCACATGTAATGTGACTTGACAGAGCAAAACGAATGTAATGGGAAGCTACCATGTCTGCTATATACGAGTATTCCACGTACGGAAGTCTCTACAGTGGAAGAAAAAAGTGGTCCAGTTGTTTTCAATAGTTTCAATTTTGCACGGAAGGGAAGAATTAGGAATTTCTGGTCCGTTGTAGTTCTTTTTTATATGAATAGTTTTAAACCTTGTTTCAATGGATAAAATTCGGGAATATTAAGTGTATGTTTTTATAGTGAAGGGTTATATATATAGTTGATAGAGTAATATTAAATAAATAATGTATAACGTTATGGATTTAAATTTAGGCGGCGCTGTAGCCGAATGCCTCCCACAAAGATGACCCAGGTTTGGTAAGTGGAATTTGTCCCTTGGGCAGGCTTTCTTCGGGCACTCTGGTTTCTCCTGACATTTCATTCCATCGTTGCTCCATCTTCACCTTCATCATTAAGCGTAATGTAGTGTGATGATTAGTTATAAATAGCCTACGTTTTTGCCCTATACCACCCTTTTGAGGAGCTCCAATGTCCTGATTAGGCAGCGATTGGCATTAAAAGCACACACACACACATTTAGATTAACAATTAACTGCACACATCGTATAATAAATCTAATTTCTTAATCTTAACTAACTTTAGTTTGTACTAGTTCCTTTGGCACATACAGCAAAATTGCTTAAAATAGTTATTTTTTTTAATGCTGTTTAACGCCCGTTTTAATTACTGAGGGACCACAGGCGGTGGACACTGATGATGCATGAGATGAAATGATATATTGGGAAAGGATTTTTATAATGAAGGAATTGTTCCAGGCCAAGTTTTAGGGTATCTCCTCGGCATTTGCCATTTATGAGGACTGAGGAAAACCTGGAAAAAACTCCAGTCAGGGAGAAAATGGTTCTGGCGGGATTCGAATCCCATCCCTACCACTCACGAGTCCTCGCCTTAACGATCTCGGCCACCCGTGGCGGTTTAGTTATTAATGATTCAAATGTTAAAGGTAAGCTTTTATTATAATCAAATTTAAAACGTGCCATACACTATTTTTATACAGTCATTCGTTATTAAATAAATAAGTTATTGGAATATTTTTATAATATTCTCTCATAGCCATTCTTAATAGTAGGTATTCATTCGTTTGCCAATTCTTTGAATAATTAATAGTTGCTAATGTCACAATGTACACAGTAAGGAACAATTCATCCGTTTGATTTCCGAGTGCGCATTATTTACTATGGACGCTAATGTTTAGACCATTGCATTTGGTAGCGTTAGGTATTTGTTGGCACTACCCGCTCTTGTGAATTAAAGCCTGCGATTATTTTCTGGCTGCATACTTGTACAGATTACAACAATAATACAAATTTTGATGTTGAATCGAATTCCATGAGTAATTCTAACCAAATGATCCCAGAAGATTCAAATTTATAATTTTTCGCTAATGGTGAATCTTAAAAGCATTTAAAAGTGCTCTGCCAAATGATGATACTAAAGTAAATAGTGTGATCCTTTTTCGTCATTATTATTATTATTATTATTATTATTATTATTATTATTATTATTATTATTATTATTATTATTATTATTATTATTATTATTATTATTTCAGGTTATGTTAGGATGTTCATATGTAGTAAAATGTTGTTAAGATAATTAAAGAGGAAAAATTAACAAATCGAGGTGGAATTTGTGCAGTGAAATTGAATAGTTGCTTATTTGTTATGTTGTAATTTTGCAGAACACCACTAATATCTCTTTACACATTCTTCTGTCCTTTTCCTACTTGATTATCGAGTAATGGGCATCATATAGTAAAACTGTAAAGCACGGAAAACACAATCTAAGTTTTTCAGAGATTTGTCATTTGCTGTAATACTCTTAGCTCGGCAGCTCCTTAACCTAATTTTTATATCAGAAATGTTACATTTAAAAAACTTGTTATACTTATTAGATAAACATAAAGTAGTATTTACGAGAAAAACAAATAATAGTAATGGTTAAAATGCTTGACAAGCATTCAAGAAGCGACAAATGAACAATCAAAATCGAAAACAAGATTTATTCATCTTAATTAATGTAGTGTGCTATATAATTATCTTTTATATACAGGAATTTCATATGATTTTGAAAAAAAAAGTGTATTTTCATTAGGGTTTATGCTTTAATTAACAAATACATAACTTCAACATTTACAAACACAATTTAGGTGCAGTTATAAAGCTCATCAAACGGATAAATTGAGAAGTACAGCCAGCCAACTTAGGAGCCGTATTTTAGGAACAAGAACATCAAAGGATGCGACACTATATATGTATATATTGCACAGATATAAAAAATATCTTCCGGAATGAATTATGTGGGTGACCACACGAAATAAAAAAGTTGCAGTACGATATATAGCAGGTATATTGTTCACAGTAAGTGCAGTGAAAATGTATTATTCGTCTATTTTGAAGAAAAGTCGTAAAGCTGAAAATCTTCAACTTTACGGGGAAATTACTCGGTTATTAAAATGAACCTACATGTGAATGTCATAAAATATTTTAAGATAATTGCTTTCTTTAAGCAAAGGGTGGAAGTTATAGGAGGAAAAATTCCAAAAACCATAATCCATTAATGGTTTCATTAGTAATGCGGGTGATGAAAAGCATTTAATGTTAAATAACATTAAATATAATCAATTGCAACAACAGCAAAATTAGCATTACAATTTCGTAAAAAATGTTCTTAAAATGTGTTTTTATTTCTTTTAGTAAATTATAGCCATTTTAAAGGGGTCATACATCATTTTTCGGTTACTTGAAAAAGCTGAAATAAATTTATTTTTAACAAGCTACATGTAATCACTAATTCATAATATTATCGTCATCTGTTAAAAGATGTACTTTAAACCTGAGCTGTCTAAAAATATAATTTTTATGTACAAAATATAGACAATAGCTTTTTACTTTATGTAGCATTACTCAAATTTAACCGATTGTCTGTGAATATTTTTAATTTCACAATAACAAATTAAAATAAAGGAGGTATTTCATATATATTTTATTTTCCAAAATGCCTATGATGCGTACTTGATAAAAGTTGCTGGAGAGGAGAGAAAGAGGGGCTGAGGCAGATAAGAGAGAAACTACATAGGGATGTCATCTTCCGTAATGATGCCATGATCCTAAATAGTTGCAATCAGCGCTTCCGTTGTATTGTCGCAAACAGCAGGTGCTGTGCTTTGCGTCCATTCCTGAAAGGGAAATACCGGGGTATAGCAGTCACAGCCTGCCCATTAAGAACCGTATGAAAAGCGTCTCCGTGTAAAGACCTTTCCTCTCACTGAATTCAAAATTCAGCAGCTCGACTGGAGTGGCACTGCTACCAATTTCATTATCCGGGAAAGATGTGCCCTTGCTCCTTCTCGGGTAAAAGCTCCTTTTATACGACCTGCGCCGAGTTCCCACCCTTTTGAATGATGAAGTCGAGGGGGTTTCGTCCGTCACCCCCCTCTCCGGAGTAAATCACACCCCACTGTATGAATGGGGGGATTTGCGCGAGGATTGGACCTGAAAATCACCGCCTTAAAAGAGAGAGAGATAGGGCTTTTATCAAATATTGTTGAAGTTATCTGAATCAAGTCACAGACCGTCCGTCATAATGCAAATCAGATTTATTTCTAGTGAGAGTGACTGAGTTTTATTTTGCAGATGGTATCCTTTTTCTTACTCCTGTTCTACTGTACTCTATATACCATTTTCGACCTTCTGCTTCTTCTTCCATTATCAAGTATGCTGTGAATCTGTTGGAAGTATTTTCCATCCTTTTTTCTCCCTTTACTTTTTGGCCAATTTGGTTTGGAACTTCAGATAGAATACAATACACATTTTTTTTTTCGCATGTTCTTAAAGTTTCTTGTGTGACACATGTTCAACTGTAAAGAAATTGACTTTTTTACTGTATCTTATAAATACGGATTTAGAATTTTTGGTTATGTTGGAATTGGAATTGGAAAGATATTTAGTTAAATACAGAATACTTCACTCAAGTAGTTCCTTTTCATTGAATTTTTTTTTTAATTTTTTACCGACCTCACCTTTGCATTTGACTCAGTGTGCATTGAAGCATCGACAATTAATTTTTATATGCATCCGCAACTGAACGCAACATCGCTTACCCTAGATTGAACTAGTCTTGTCATAATAACACAATTTCCGCCCCGATGACTGCAAGTCAGTCGCACGACAGCAAACATTGTTTCTTTGTGTTATGAAACTTAGTTTACGATTAAGATACCAGTGTAAAGCAAATCTATTAATTGTTACGAAATATTGTTGACTATGAAACCAGATTGTGGGTGGCGGGATGTTTATTAATGGCCCCTGTTCTTCAATGTGACTCCCTCGAGGGCGTTTCGCTGTATTTTAGCGGCTATGTGCCAGTCGGTATGAGTGGAGCGGGGTTCCGAAGGTGACGACAAATGACGCTTCGTTATTTACTTTGTTAATACAATTTATTCTTTTAGCGTGTACATCCGGGCGAACTCAAGTCTCTCGTCAAACCACAGCGAGGTAATCTTGGCAGACGTGTATAGTTATTTGCACCGACCAAAGGTGCCAGAGCAAAGAAATTCTTAATTTAATTGAGTTCCTAATGCAAGTCAATGCTATATCGGCAGTTAACATAGGGACTGGCGCTCAAGCTTCGTTGCCGCATTTGGCACTTAGGCCGTTCTTCCGCTGATCTCCGCGCATCGGCAGTCACACGTATCTGGATCTGGAGAATTTTGAGAGATGCCTCTTTTTGGAAAAACCTATCCCTTTTATACACAATATCAAACAACGCCATCCGTGTGCAACAGCGCAAAATACTCCCGTCAACTTTGTATTAACATGTCTGATGGGTGAATGCTTACCTCACCGGATTTCATTTCAATTCGCTGGAAATTTTTGTTCAAGCCAAATGCTTAGCTATTCGTCAGTAATATGAATTTAAACAGATTTGCACGTTACTGTCAACGACTCTTTTTGCTCGGACACCTGCAACTTGCCAGCAGCAGCCGCATACCAGAAGGGATTACCTTCCAATTGTGTAACTTTGTGCAGAGAGAATTTTTTTTTTAATGATTTATTTATGGACGCTCTTTAACAGCTCAGGTCATCAGCGCCCCATTCAACTCAGGGCGTGAAACGGCCGACAAATTTTGCTCAGAGGCCTCTCTTTCAGACTTGAGGTTCTTTTTCGTGCCGTAAATGTATGACACGGGACCCACGGCTTTACTTCCCTTCCGAAGGAAGCCATACTTAGGATTTTTACGCCCCGAAAAAATCCATCGGTCCTGGCCAGGTTCGAACCCGCGATCTTGGGTTTAGGAGGCAAGTATGGTAACCAGTACACCACCAGGACCAACGTATTGGAGAGAGAGAGAGCTTTTTTTTTTACCTGTTACAAAATATCTTTACACGTTATTTCTTAAATATTACAAAATTACCCTTTATGAATGCCATTAAACACTATACGATATTAATTTTACATCTGTCATTAAAGTTCCTCACCGAGGGAAAATGCACAAAATACTTGCACCTAATTATAGAGTTGCTGATTCCAAAATTTTACAAAGATTAATTACTTCAATTACTCTGTAATTGTCGGGGAGCCAGGAATAGCTTCACTTATTATGGCGCCAATGTTAATCATTAGGGTATGCTATTACGTTGAATTTGCTCTAGTGTAATATATTGAAATGTTACTATAAAAATAAGAGCTATTGCGAGTGAATGCTAATTTAATTAAAAGATGTAAGATGTGTATGGCTGCAGACGCACACCATTTCAATTAACTCCAGTAACACACTATGAAATAAAACTAATACTCTGAGCATGTTATTACTTATCTAAGAAGTAATGAAGAAGCTGAGGAAGAAGTAAGAAGATCAGAACGCATATGTATACAAATACAACCCCAAAACACAAATAACTTAACAAGAATACAAAATATACAGGATGACTTTAATTAAATCAACAGGAAGAGAATGTTAGAGAGAACATAAAGGTAAGGAAGAAGGAGCGACGAAGGAGATGAAGATACCTAAATTATAATAGATGGGAATAATTTTGATTTACAACCTGAAGTAGTGAATGGGAAGGAAGGTGAAGGCTTTTACCTGTAAGAGTTGTGGAACCGGGAAGAAGATGGAAGAAGGAAGATTACAGAAAAAAAAAATGAAAGGGTGTTGAAGTACCACTGGAATGAGCGGCGGGAGAAGATGGAGGATGGAGAAGTGGTGTCCGAGGAGGAGGAGCAGAGCGCGAGAAATGGTGCAACCAGGGGTTCAGGAGGGTCAAGAGAGATGGAAGAAGGGACGGTTGGGAAAAAAAGATGGAGAGTGATATGGTGGAAGTGAGGTGATAGTGTTTAATAAGTTAAAGTGCTGGGACAAATAAATGAAATGAGCAGGAAAGATTAATAGGATAAACGAACTTAAAATTAAGTACGTCGTTAAAGAGAAGGTAATTATTATGATTGAGATGAGTTAAATAGACTTGAAACACTTAACTGTAATGTTTAATTTAATAGAAATTCTGTCAAAGTACTGGATACCAGTACATACCGCTGGTAACCAGTTAAGTATAGTAATGGAATAAATTCATAGGATAGAAAATCTGGCTACCAGCTATGATTCTTATGGCTCCCATTGATATTGTTAATTTGCTAGATTTTGTAGATTTTGGAAGATTAAATTGAGAAGTAGTCTAGTAAATTTATATTTTGGTTCAATTGAATTATTTTGAATTTTTTTCAATGTCTTATTATATTATTTTAATCTAGTTATTAGGAAAATCTTTAAAATAATGCAGTAAGAGATTATAGTTTATAATAATATATGGAAATTGGATATACACGCCCTGGTTTAGGAAACCAAGTACCAAGGTGGCGTATACAGATTTTATTTTATTTTATTTTTTGTGCGAGTAGAAATAACAGAGAAATTTGTTCATTGACGAAGACGACAACTGGCACCGCGCGACTTGCATTTAGCCGAAGGAGCAGAAATATTTATAAAGAAGGTTATATATTAATATCACAATATTTTAAAAATATCAGTAATCAGTATTTCATAGTAAATTGCACAAAACTGATAACAATATAATAAAATAATTAATTCATTGACATTTTTTGTGCGGTATCAAGGGATATATGATTTTCATCTTCAAATGATTTATATGAATGACAAATGACAGCTAAAACTAAAATAATTATATTTGGTTATCTCCTTGTCTATTTAGGGACATATGTTTAGTTCTTGCACGCTAGTGTGTAGTGAAGTCTACTAGAAACACATTGTGCTATTTTGCATGATAGTTTTGTTTGTTCTTAACTCTGTAATAAGACATTTAACAACATTCAGACAAACTCTCAGCATTAATACTCGTTTATGGTTGTATAAACGTACTTGGAATATTCTTCTTTCATAATTAGTCGAAATCAACTTCTGTTGATTTAGAGATTCATGATAACATGTTCGGTGCTAGGTAACAGGAATGAGAAGAGTTTCTGCATCCTATTTCAAGTATCATTTTCTACTGCTCTATGTTGAAAAATGCTCTGTAGATCCAATTAAACAGGGAACCTTGCTTCAAAGCTTTTCTTTCTAATACTCAGAAGTAATTTTTATCTGTATCTTGATATTCTTGTCTAGCCAGCCGTTCTTCTGTGTTTGAAGAAGCGTACTGTTTTCACAGAGAAGCAAATTCACTTAACGCATTCTTCAGCCTGTTACGAATATCAGCAGGATTCTTGTCCTCCTATCTTCAACTTCACTCTCAACTTAACATCATTAAGGCTCCATTCACAATGAATATTAAACGTAAACATAATAAAATAAGACGTAACACGTTAACTTAGTAGTATGTAGGCATTCATAATGAAAGACGCCAACGCACGAATTAGCCAATCAAAAATAAGAACAAGCGAAGGTCAACTAACAGCTGGTTGAAAATGGCTACTTCTGAGCAGAAGGCCCTAGCGTTTATATATATATATATACGTGTGTGTGTATACAGTGCAGTAACTAATTTGTTTGGAGTAATGTAAGCAAGGATAGCTTTATGTAATTAATCTTTAGTCTATTGACGCCATTCTATCTACTGAGTCGCTGATCTTCTGTCTATCATAATTTGCCCTTATACGGAGCACGGGAAAAAGTGCACTTCCTGCTGCTAGCTGCTACAAACCCCGAGCGACAGCGAAGAGAGCCGAACTACTGTGCGTGGCCGCAAAGTAAATGTTGCATGTATTATTTTTTGTTAAACATAATGTAACCCATGCTTGTCTTTTGTAGCTTTTAAATATACGAGTAAATTGATAGGGAATTGTTGCAGGTAAAATATTGTAACAGTGGCAAATCTTCTTTTATTGGAATTCGCAATTAGTTCATATATAACATAACCTAACGCTAACCTCAATCACTGCAATGGTGGCAAATCTTCTTTGATTGCAACAGATCAAAAAAAAAAATCTTAAACAACAATTTATGGCGCATTCTGTGCGGGTACTATTCGCTTGAAAGCCTTATTATCTAGCTGTGTCTATGGAAGTAGCTACCTAGCTCGAGATTTGCAGCAGCAAGCAGCAGAAGGTGCATTTGATTTCCATGCTCCGTGTAAGAATACATTCTACCATAGAGCTCTACAAATAAAGCATTTGTCTTCTGATTGGCTGATTTCTTAAGTTTAAGTGGACTTTGGACTTTGCGAGCTTCTGAGTATACGTCTAATTGTACGTTAATTTTATATTTACGTGATTCATTGTGAATGGTTCAATTACAATACATAGCATCTAGCTTTTACATTTAATTTTATGTTACGCTTACTTTTCATTGTGAATGGGGCCTAACAGAAGCTTTCAAAGTGAATTGAATCTCCAAAATAGCTTTTTTTTGTAATTTATATATATATATATATATATATTATCAGTAGGAAAAACAAAAGTAATGAATGTAATGATTTCGCATTATACTAATCGCTAGAATAGCACACAAATATTATGAAAATATTTTATATTTAAATGGATATTTTTGTAATTTAAGCTAATTTAGGGTGGAAATGGTCTTATAAATTTGTAATATGGGCGTATGAATTTATTGCAACCAAAGATACAGGTAAACTAAGAAACACCAATTCCTATCCTAAAAACTATGAAAAACAATTTTATAATATGGAAGAGTTGGAAATAAACGTTGTTTTATTACAGATTTAACTGTACTACTAATCATACAAATCAACATAAAAAAAAATACCGAGGGTGCCAAAAAATGTGTACACAATTTCCAGTGTATGTCTGTTTAATATATTTCAAAGTTGAACCAAAAACAACAGTAATGTGTAGTATGATGTTCTGTAAAGAGATGTGACTCACATACATTATGATAGCGTTGCTACGTGACAGGTAAATCAACAATGAACAAATGAAGCCAATATTATCGTATGACATTCTGTAAGCATATGTGACTCACGTTACGTTATTCTAGCGTTGCTACAACAAAATGGAGCCAAGATTATCGTTTGAACAGCGGAAAGCAATTTTGAAGTGGTATTGCAAAACCGAGAATGTTGTTGAAGTTCAAAGGCAATGGAGACATGTGTGCAGAACAGAACCGCCAACAGGAGTAACAATTCCATCTTATCCGCCACTCATACACCCTATGCAAATTAGGAATTTTGTTTCCAACAGGATGGTGCGCCACCACATTACCACCAAGATGTACGTGCGTACTTGAATGGCAATCGTCCAAGGCACTGGATAGGACGAAGAGGTCCCATTGAGTTTCCACCGCATGCTGCAGATCTAACTCCGTTGGATTTCTACCTATGGGAAACTCTTAAGGATGTTGTATACCGTAGAAAACCAGCTACACTGACAGCACTTCGGGAAGAAATTGAAACGGCATATGCTGCAATCTCTGAGGACACTTTCGCAAACGTTACTCATTCAGTAGTTCAACGTATTTAGAAGTGTACGACGCCGATGGTGGGCATTTTGAGCAATGTTGTAATTGTAAAAGTCTGTACTGTAAGATGATTAGTGCTCATTATTTTCTGTTTGTGCGAATTCAGTTTTGGTATATTAAGGCAGTTTTTTCTTTGCTTGAAGTATGTGTCCATTATTTGTCAATCTCTGTAGTTAATCATAATTTCTAAAATTTGTCGAAAATTATGGAATCAGGAACTACTTATAATGCAAGTTGTTTCTGTTATTGCAAGTTTACTAAATTTACAAGTAATACAATTTTGGAAGTACTGCAATATTATAGCTGGCAATATTTTGGTAACAATAATTGTAACACACAAAATGTTATGTCATATAAATTCAACTAGTGTTGACATTTACACGTTCATAATTAAAAAAAATCGATTTATTTAATCTGTTTTAAATGTTATCAGGCTTTAGTTATAAACCTTGTCCACTCACATGTATTTTTATAAGTCGTCTACTAAACGTGTTGCAGCTAGTGGTAGCATATCTACAAGCATGCTTTTTAGAATAAGTTGGAACTGTCATTGTATTGAAAAAACGAAATTGTGTTTCACATGCTTAAGGTGCGCCAGAGTAATGTTTTCCTTTACATTCTAAAACTCCACTTATGCTAATTTCTGGAATCTTTTTGTCAGGGAAATTTCAAAATGCATTCCATTTTCCTCTGTTGAAACTGCAGGTTTTGCTGTTGCTTTTATTCTTCTTCCTCCTCTTTTCTTCCCCAGTGAATTGGTAGAACCAATTTGTACACATTAACGTGAACTGCAGTAATAGGAGAAAGTAAGAACAGGAAATTTCTAAATAAATCGCATAAACATGACAAACTGATTCGATTTCAATATGGACATGTTCTACTGATGGGGTACCACAGGCGGTGGACACTGGCGATACATGAGACGAAATGATAAGTTCGGGAAGGATTTTTTTTGTTAAAAGAAAAAGGCGTTTCAGGCCTAAGTTTTAGGGTAACTACCCGGCATTTTGGAGCTATAAAGGCTGAGGAAAGAGCTGCAGAAACGGTTCTGGCGGGAATCGAGCAGTCCTTGTCGTTTTCAATATAATGTTTATACATAAAAATGCGTTGCTTTACAATCAAATGTTTAATCATGTAAGCGAATTAATGCATAAAGATTATTATACAATGTTTATTAGTATGTGTCTTGTAATGAAGGAATAGTGTTTAACGCCCGTTTTTGCTACAGAGGCACCACAGGCGATGGACACTGATGATACATGAAATGAAATGATATATTGGGAAGGATTTATTTTTATGGAAGGAATCGTTCCAGGCCTAAGTTTAGGATACCTCCCCGGCATTTGACATTTGTGAGGACTTAGGAAAACCTGGAAAAAACCTTAGTTGGGAAGGACGGTCCTGGCGGTATTCGAACCCAGACCTCCCGCTCACGAGTCCGAGACTTAACGACCTCGGCCACCCGTGGCGGCATGTGTGTCTTGTAATACTTATAGCTGTATGAAGTAGACAAAGATATTATATGTGCATTAAAGATGAAATGTGTATTTGTGACAAAGGCAGGAATATCATACATAAGTGCTTCATAGATGCGACTGTCTGGAGCTATTAGTAAGGTCGACTTTTGTATAGCACAGGACCCTTTCTATTCTAGCCTCTGTTAAACAGTCCTTGAAGCATACCATGTAAGCTGGCTTACATCCTTCAGAAAGCGACTGTTAAAAAAAGAGAAATCTCTAATATAATGACGTCAGAAGCAGAGAATTTCAACCATTCGGGAGGCGAGTTTTCGATTCCTCCGAGAATCTTCTAGCAACCAAATGTTAAGCAAATCAGAGAATAGGATTTAGAATGCGTCTAGAATATTCTAAAATTTGAATTCTCTCATAGTGACGCGTAAAGAAATCGTAAAACGGCCAATCTGAAAGCATTTCGGTTCAATTTTTGTCGAAGCAGTTGGTTGGAATATTTTAGTAGAAGCATTCGGCAGTAATCAGCGAGGCAGTGTTAGGTCTCGATGAATTTCAAATAGTAACAATAAGCTTAGTGTGCGATTTATTTCGGAATGCAGAAAATGTCGCCGAAAAGTAACAATTTGTTAGTAATCAGAATTTTGCTGTGCATGACCGATAAAAGGAAATCGCGGGGATTTGTGTTTCAGCTCCTTGCCAGTGGTCCCAGTTTTTCGTGAGTTACAAGTGAACTTAGAAATAAATGCAATGAACTGTGCAACCTACATTATTATTTGACAACGTCCCCATCCATCGTCCTTTTCCTCCGCTATCGATTAAATCCAGGAAAGCTCGACATTCAACCCTGGGAAGAACGGTATTTCCAATAGCAGCCGGAAATGGTGTTCAGGACATCAACATACCTGGAGCATCTACGGGAAATAAAATTCATCAGCGGGAAATAATCGAAGAAACACCCAGAGACTGACAAAGAGCTGGCCCATCTGAAACCGACCCGCTCAATCAACACATATCCAAGAAACCAATATTATATCAATTAATTCCCTCTTGATATAACCGACCAATTTATTCTACCAATTATCCATATCTGATCAAATTTTATTCATTTCCCAATAACCGCCCCCTTTATAAAAACTGTGGCAAATTTTCGCATCAATTGACTCTTATATAATTAATTCCAACATATTAAAATCGATGCAAGAGGTACGAGGATAGGTCAATAAGTTTCCGTGCTCGCCGATAAGAATTATCGCCTTCACAAAACGCTTATCTGGAATAATGTCTTATCTGTAAAGTAAATAATTGCAGCTGTAACTTACCCTCCCCTGTGTTCCGTTGCTCAGATATAGTTGCGTAAAGAAGACTTGACGTAGAAGATTGTGACATGTTCAAAATGGAGTTTCAAGCTGTTATTAAGTTCTTCACAAAAGAAGGAATTACTCCAAATGAATTAAAACAGCGATTAGACGGTGCACCCCCGTCATATTCTACCGTAAAAGAATGGGCCAATCTTTTTCGAATGGGTCGAGAAAGCATTGAAGACGAAGAGCATGCAGGTCGGCCCTTGGAGGTGCTCACTCCGAAAACATCGCTCTTGTGGAAGGAGAAGTTATGGAAGATACAGTTACAGAAATAGCAACAAGGCTGGGCCTTTCTAAAACAACAGTCCTTCGAATTATTCATGAACATTTAAACATGAATAAGGTTAGTGCAGATGGGTGTCTAGACTTCTTTCCTCAGTCCAAAAGCAGCAACGAGTCGTCTGTTGTCAGGCATTTTTGGAGCTCTGCCGTGGCAACGAGAAAGTTCTGCAAACCATTGTTACAGGAGATAAAATTATGGTCCTCTACTATGGTCCCTTGTCCAAAAGAGAATCAATGGAGTGGCGTAAATCTGGCGAAACACCGCTCCTAAAGGCCAAAGTCACTCAATCAACCTACAAGATCATGGCCACAATCTTTTGGCACTGTTAAGGAACACTCTTTATTGACTTCAAGAAGAGGAACACCACAGTGAATGGATAGTACTATGCTGGCCTACTGCACAGACTACATACTTCCATCGAAGAGAAAAGACGAGGAAAACTGAGTGGTGATGTGCGCCTTCTTCACGACAAGACACCTGTGCATTCAGATCTATAAAGGAATCTGTAAAGAAATGTAGCGATAAGGAGACCGACCATCTACCCTATAGTCCTTATCTAGCTCCCGGGGACTATATCCTGTTCTCAAAACTCAAGAAGGATCTTCGAGGAAGGAAATTTAAGTGTGACGAAGAATTAATGGATGCTGTTTATGCCCATTTTGCAGACAAGACTTCTGACTATTTTGGGGGGGGGGTTAAATATTAAATCAAATATGTAGGAAGTGTATAAAAATAATGGGTAACTATATTTAAAAGTAAAATATACTTTTTTGTCTTTAACATACCTAGAAAATGGTTATGCCGGAACTCGTACATCTAATAACCAAAATGTAAAATACGACGTGAGCTAATAATTAATGCTCTAAATTATTGTCAAACAATTCAATGTGAAATGACACAATTTTCGAAAATTTATAGTAAGATATTCTTAGTTATGAGCTTTACAGTTACAGCTTTAGCGTATCCTTTTCTACTCTTATTCTGGGATAGTTTAGATATTCTTATTCCTTTAACATTTTGTCTTTCAATTATTACATTTTTATAACCACAACCATTCCTCAACTATTGTTATTTTTTATATTTTAATACCATTCGTCATGGCCACTATTATACCTATCTTTTATTTTGATATATGGTAATTTTTCAGCTCCGAGCTAGAGACCATCAGGAGTTTTAAATATTTAATTTAACTGCATAAAAATTATATTTAGTTTCAAACGTGATGGTAATATGTGTAGAATCTAAAACAGTGCTTTCAACGCCTGAAGAATAAATGTAACAAAATATCAGCAGCTATCTATTTTTAAGCTCAACAGAAATATTTAACTGTTAATGGAAGTTTTACGGTTTATCGTTATGCTAGCGTTATGTTTTAATGCAGTCTATTAACTTTTTGCAAGGTTTTTTAACAATGTGCTGAAAAAATTCAGTCTGTACTTTAAAATATACACAGAGTGTGCCAAAAAGCATTCACACTTCAAGCAAAGAAAAAAACTGTGTTATTTCACACAAACAGAAAATGATGAGTACTAATCATTTAGACTTTTACAGTTATAACAGTTGCTCAAAATGCCCAACATCGGCGTCGATACACTTCTGAGTACGTTGAACTACTGATTGAGCAACGTTTGCGAAAGTATCCTCAGCGATTGTAGCACATGGCGTTTCAATTTCTTCCCGAAGTGCTGCCAGTGTAGCTGGTTTTCTACGGTATACAAGAGTTCCCCATAGGTAAAAGTCCAACGGATTAGATTCGGAGAACACGTTTCCACTGCCTTTGAGCTTCAACAACATTCTTTATTTTCCAATACCTCTTCAAAATTGCTTTCCGCTGTTCAAACGATAATCTTGGTTCCATTTTGTTGTAACAACGCTATCATAATGTATGTGAGTCACATCTGTTTACAGAACATCATACTACACATTACTGTTGTTTTTCGGTCCAACTTTGAAATATATTAAATAGATATCTACTGTGAAAATGTATATATATAATATAAAAAAAAACAAAAATAAAGTAACACTATTAACAATGTAACAAATTAACAGTAATTATAATAGTAGAAAAGGATAAAACACTAAGAAAAATTCACACTTGAGATCGCTATATTTCGAATTCGTGGTGTCCTTCAATGGCCAAGAAGAACTCCACGAGTTCGAAGTATAGTGATCTTAAGTGTGACTTTTTCTTAGTGTTTTATCCTTTTCTACTATTATAATTACTGTTAATTTGTTACATTGTTAATAGTGTTACTTTATTTTTGTTTTTTTTATATTATATATATACATTTTCACAGTAGATATCTATTTAATATATTTCAAAGTTGGACCGAAAAACAACTGTAAGGTGTAGTATGGTGTTCTGTAAACAGATGTGACTCACATACATTATGATAGCGTTGTTACAACAAAATGGAACCAAGATTATCGTTTGAACAGCGGAAAGCAATTTTATATATTTTTATATATTTATATATATATATATATATATATATATATATATATATATATATACCAACAAAACGAGAAATATTAAGAATTGTGATTTCTGGAGTCATGTGCGTTCATTCATAAAATTGTACTCTAATGTCTGAGCAAAATAAATTAAAAGAGTAACAAATATCATTTATGAGCTTCATAACATGAAACGAAAGCTATCTTGAAGCACGACAGTTCACATTATTACCTAATATCTCGGCTAGCACTATGTAAGCACTTACTGTTTTCGGAAAATTATTTAATCATTTTCATGCTCTCATGAGTAAATTCATATTATTACACAAATGACTGGAAACCTGCTAAAATCTTAAATAAAATGCAAGCCAACACTTCAGAAGATGGTGGGAGAAAAAAATATTGAATTAAAGAAAATGATTTGCACAAAAATAATAATTATATTAATAATTATACCTCTAATATTTATCACATTTCATAAGCAATATGATTTAAAATGTTACCATAACCCATCTTAAGAAATATCTCACAAACTAGCCTACTGGAAAACGAAATAAACAGAATATCACATTAGAGCAGAGATTTATATCAAGATAATAACATTACAATAAAAGAGGGCAACATTAGGAAAGCTCTGATATTTAATTAAACATTTACAGATCCAGAATTCAAATTTACTAATTGAAATTACATTAGAATAAAGCATTAACAATTTTAAAACCATTAATCGATTTACTTCTGATGTATTGCAATTATCCGAAACAAGCCCACCCATTGCTACTTGCAATGATGCCTTGGTCTGTTTCTCCTTAAGTCTCTCTATGTAAAGCTCTCTCGGTAGCAACACCCCTGTCTCGCGCAACCTTCCTTATCGTCTCACAAGCCTCAACATGCTTTAGCCACACAGCTAAGCATGGTCCAAACTATGCGGAAGCACGGGCGTTCTTACATAATATACGAGGGTCACACTGAAATTCGTGAGCAATTCGTTGTTAAAATTCAAATTCCAACAATATAACAAAAAGGACTCAGGATCGTAATCCAAAGACTTTATCTTCTATCATGTAACCACAAGTGGACATCAATGTTTTTCGACAACTATTGTCATTTAATTCCTTGTTAAAGAGTGAAAATCTGCTGCTGAAATTCACCTCAGGCTTCAATGTGCCTATGGAGATGTCTGCATGGATGCTAGCCGTGTTAGGGAGCCTCGTAGTGGTCACTCGCGAACTACCTCCACGGAACGCAACAAAGAAAGAATTGATGAGCTCATTACAGAAGATAAGCGAGTCACTGTGGATGAAATCGCAGCAAAACTTCCCATTCTATTCAGGGCGTGAAACGGCCGACTAATTTTGCTCAGAGGCCTCTTCTTTCAGGCTTGAGGTTCTGTTTCGTGCCGTAAATGTACGACACGGTACCCACGGCTTTACTTCCCTTCCGAAGGAAACCATACTTAGGATTTTTACGCCCGAAAAAATCAATCGATCCTGGCCGGTTTTGAACCCGCTATCTTGGGTTTAGAAGGCAAGTGTGGTTACCACTACACCACCACGACCGACGCTGCAAAACTTGCAGTAGGACATGGTGTAGCGCAAGAAATGATAAAATGCTATAGCAAAGTTTGTACCCGTTGGGTCTCACGTTTTTGACCAAAGACCATAATCTTCAGGGAATAACCATCAGCCAAAACCATCTTCAGAGATTTCAAAATAAAGGTGATGATTTTTGACAAGTATTGTGACAGGCGATGAAAGCTGGTTCCACATTACGAGCCTGAAACAAAATGCCAGAGTATGGAATGGCACTATTTGGATTCGCCTTCGAAAAAGAAAGACAAGACAGTGCGATCTGCTGAGAAGGTTATGGGAAGCTTCTTCTGGGATGCATTATGGTTGATTTTCTTGAACCTGGACATCCATAAATGCTGCCGGCTATATCCAGACACTTTGGAAACTGCATCGAGCATTGCGCGATAAGCGCCCTGGAAAGAAGATGATCGTGCAACAGGACAATGCGAGTCCTCACACTGCCCCTATCACAATCAGAACATTTGGGTGGGAAACTCTTTCACATCCTCCCTACAGTCCCGACTTGGTTACCCTCCGACTACCATCTTTTTGGTTCTGCTAAGGAGCAGATGCGAGGCCAATACTATGAGACGGTAGGGGATATTCAGAAAGCAGTGAGTCAGTGTCTTCGTGCAGCTGGAACGGAGTTCTATCGTCAGAGTATTTTCAAACTTGCAGAACGATGAAGAAAATGTGTGCAAAGAAATGGAGACTATGTTGAAAAGTGAGAGTCTGTAGATTACGATGATGTACTTGGTTTATATATATATATATATATTAAGAGGTTTAAAAATTGTTATTCTCTACTTTCATTCTCGTATAAATAATACTCGTGTGTTGAGTGCAATACCGGCAAAATATGAAGATTTATTGAATGCTCAAGGGTGACAATGAAAGAATCCTACGGTATCATAAGCCCTATCTGCAATTCCTCTGTAGACTCACTAGTCTTGTAACTGGTTTTCCTCGGGTATCAAATTACAACCAGAATATTGCACAAAATATAAATGAGAATCAATAACTAGAGGTGACAGATTTCATGGTCTTTGCCGGAATAGTGACCAGCCATCAAGATAAAGATAAAATTAACATAAAAGGAGTAGGGAAAGATCTTAGCGGAATGAAATCCGGGAAATGGGAAATCTGAGAAAATTCGAAATTCCCGACTTCATGCATCACAAATGTCACTTCAAGGCCGGGGTTCAAACTGAGTTTGCAGTCGTAGCAACCCCAGTACTCTAGCTGACCTGTCAGTATCTGTTGGAAATATTTTCCGTCCTTTTCTACCCTTTTCTTTTCGACCTTCTGCTTCGCTTATCAAGTACGCTGTGAATTATAGGTTAACGCATATTACTTAGTACTTAAATTTAGTAGTGCGTCTGTGTTAGATTTGAAAGAAGAAATAGCTGTTGTGTTAAGTGGAGCACACTTGTAAACATTAAGTTTTAAGCTGGTAATGACATTTATCTTTTAACATGGAATCCTTTAAACATGTAGATAAAGTTGTTTAATATGGGCCAATTTATTTTCTTTTTCCCGAATGGTGTTTAACGCCCGTTTTTACTAATGAGGCACCACAGGCGGTGATCACTGAAATGAAATCATATATTTGGATGTTTTTTTGTTTTTATTTTTTTAAGGAAGGAAACGTTCCAAGCCTAAGTTTAGGGTACTTCCTGCCAGTTATGGGGACTGAGGAAATTCTGGAAAAAACCTCAGTCAGGGAGGACGGTCCTGGAGGGATTCGAACCAGTTCTCCCGCTCACGAGTCCGCGCCTTAACTACCTCGGCCACCCGTGGCGGTTTACATGGCTAAATGATCATTTCGTTCGATTAAAGGCAGCCTATTTTTGACTTAAAAACAAAATTGCTGAAAAAATGGACATTATTGGCAAAAAGTTCAGTAATAAAAGCTTAAAAACAAAATAACTGAAATTTAATGGACATTATTGGCAAAAAGTTAGAAATAAAAAAATATCGAAGATTCTTCATTACAAATATGGCAACAAGAATGGAATGAAATAAAAGAAGGTAGAGGAATGTATGAAATATTCCCATCCATAAAAGAAAGGTTACATTTCAAGCATATTCATCCCAATTGTTTAGTGCATTATGTAACAGGACACGGTCCATATTGTTTATATCTGCAAAGATTACATGTACAGTTTGTAACGTGATCGATCACCGGAACATGTTTTATTTGAATGCTCTAAATGCCAATCATTTGTAGCTGAGGAAAGACGACTACTTGCAGGAAACACATTTGAAACATCGTGATAGATTAAGATGATTATTGAAAGGATTATAGGGAAAGGAAGCAGTTGAGAGAAGAAGAAGTAGACAGACATGAAAAGAATGAGAGAAGAGAAGGAAACTGCACTGTCAACACACCATGGTCCATATAGCTGCTGCTTGAGACCGGCAGCAACTCATTGATGTCCAGGTCCTGATGCCTGGAATTCCAGTGGGGAACAGCCCGGATACCTAGCGTTAGCAGAAATAAAGATTGTAGACATTAAATGGGATAAAAACTATAAATTAATTAATTCTAAATGTAGACATTGTTACTGGGTACCAGTAGCAATTGTAGATGTAATTATAAAACATAGTTAAAATAGCCGTAGTGCTGGATTCCAGTACCGGTTTAGTTTGTTGAAGTTTTAGTTTTGTTTAGTTATAGTATTAGCACTGTAGATTTAAAAATCTGTAAATTTAAAATTGTAATTTAAATTGTATTGAAAAAGTAAGAGGAATAAATTCAATAAATCTGGAGTATGATATCCTTATGTAGAAACAAAGATATCAGATATAAGCATTGCAGAATAAAAATAAATAAAAAATATACCATAGCATATTGTTCATGAATGGCTAAAAATCTGCCCAAGGGAAATGAAATTGGGAATTGAATCTGCTTGGAACGTGTTGTATATTCAAACATTTTAAATTGAGTTGACAAAACGTTTAACAAACATGCATGTTCATATATCCGGATGAAGGAAATAAAATTCAGAATTGAATATCGTATGGGATAACCAGCAAGCTTTGTTATATGTACTAAATTTGTTTGATCTCTCTGGCTCTGGAGGCAAACATTGTGAGTTGTTTTGTTATCGAAGCATGTCATTGCACATCATCAGAATGCATCTAAAGTATGCTCCAGGTTTTCATTCGCTTTTTTTTTTTTTTTTTGAGTAGTGTTTAACGCCCGTTTTCACTACTGAGGCACCACAGGCGATGGACACTGATGATACATGAAATGCAATGATAAATTGGGAAAGGATATATTTTTTTTTTAAGGAAGGAAGCGTTCCAGGCCTAAGTTTAGGTACCTCCCCGGCATTTGCCAGTTATGAAGACTGAGGAAAACCTGGAAAAAACCCCAGTCAGAGAGGACGGTCCTGGCGGGATTCGAACCGCAGACCTCCCGCTCACGAGTCCGTGCCTTAACGACCTCGGCCACCCGTGGCGGTTTCATTCGCTTTTGAATTATCTAGTAGGAAGAATCTATAATTATCTATTCTTATTCGGACACCTATCTCATATGTGCTTCTTTTATTGTAACATCCAAGTAATCCATATTGCTATTTTAATATATGCACAGCTTTCAAACATTGCTGATAAACTGCAAAAACAACTATCCCAGAACAACGTAGCTTAACAATAAGCTAAAAATACTGTGGGACACAAAGGTCAACTCGAAAGCAGACACTGTACTTTGCACATAAATCGCTGAGGGGGCAACTATTGCGACAGCAGTTAGTATCTGGCAATAATTCAATATTTCATTTTATTATAGACGTCAATAACAAGTGCGGTTTATTAAGCACTAGCATACGAGCATATTACAAGAAAAATAAACAAACGTCGCAGAGTTAAAATATACAAAACTCCCTATAATAAAAGCAAAACACATACCATTTATTATTAGCATAAACTTTTATAACAATAATTGGAAATAGTAAAAATAAGTTTATTAAACTTTACTTAATTATCTAACTACACACTCGTCTCGTCTCTTAAGTCGTACTGCACAAATAAAGCCTTCAAAAATGCTTTTACTAGACTTTCTACGCATCTTGCACAGGAATTCAAATTTCTAAACATGGCAGACGCATCAGCAAATTTCCTTCCTATTGGCTTAATGTCTTACCACTGGAAGTTTCTCGAAAATGCATTTTGAAATCCGAGAGCTCATTGGCTGGTCTTGATTCATTGTACGTTAGCTAGAGACGTTTTTGAGGAAGCGAGAATTTCTCTTTTTAAGGGACAGTTGCCCAAGGTGAATGCTATTCTCCCCGGTCGTTTTCAAGGACTGTTTTCTTTAATGAAAAGAAAGGTCCCCTAGTTATTGATCAAATAACCTTGCTTATGGCACCAGTCGCTTTTGTTACATGAAAGTTTTCGTCTTTCCAGCCAAGATTTCCAATTCTCGAACAATCTGCACCCCTTTACACACTTTTATCATGAGATATTAATCTATGTAAATTAATCAGTTGTACAGGATCAAATCTGGATATCCCGTTGTACAGTACCTTATGGCAGTTTAGTTCATATTACAGGAGATTACAGCTTTGGGCCTAAAATTCCGAAGATGCTGTCATAGTGAGGGAAATCTCTGTGAAATTGTGATTGTTTACGGCAAGGAAGTGAGAATTTCTTCCTTCAATATCAATGTCGATATTATATTGAATGTTTAAAATAAAAGGGGTCATATATTTTATGAACACTGGAACATTTTGTATCGAATTACATTGAAAAAACGTGCAAATTGTGTGTGTTTTTTTACATAAGTTAAATTTAATAACACATATCAGTAATATTAATACGCTCAGAGATATTAACTTCCATACCTTCTTATTAATACTATATACCCTGTATCAGCGCGTGTTTTAAGTGAACAATAACTGATTTGCTACGTAAAGGGCATTCAAGAGTTAAGTACACTCTGCGCATGCGTCTCAAAGGACACAACACGCGCCTTAGTGAATATGTTGGAAACAACAGGACATTTGTTGAACGAGACTGACAAGCATCGTACTTCTTGTTTAAAAAGTGTGGCAGAAGACATCAGAGATTGTTTCTGCAGCGATCTCTTAAAAAACCATTATGTCATTTGTCTCAAGAGGCGGGACACTCCTACCCCACATGTCAAAGAGTGACAAATGTTACCACATAGACATGAAGCTGTTCGCGAGTTGCAAGCAGCCAGACCAAGGAGAAGGGAATTCGTTATTGCACTTTTTTTCTTAGTGAAAGGCTAGCGCAACCAGTGGTAAGGGTTGTAATGTAAATCAGTCATATTTATTGTGCTTTGAAATATAGGCGAATGGTGCAAGGATTATAAAATATAAAAAAGTGTGCAAATAATTTAAATGAAAAAAGTAAAAACCACGTTTTTATTTACTTAATTATAAATTAACTAAAAATATAAAATAATTCATCCTAGCTAAATGCAGATTATAACTCCATGCATTTCATAATCTCATAAACTTTTATAGAAAAATTCTTCCAAACGGTAAACGTGAAGCGCATGCAATAGTTTGTCTGAACCTTTTGTGTGATTAATTTAAACTATAAATAGCCTTAACAGTTAATAATTTTATTCATTGCATGCATTTGGCTAGGATGAATTATTCTATACTTATTACTTAATTTATAATTAAGAAAATAAAAAAGTGGTTTTTAATTTTTTTTAATAAAATTATTTTCTACGTTTTAGTCTTGTATGCACGTAATTTTGCAATCAGTATTAGACATCTCAATTAAATAATGACAAAAAATTTGATTCAATTCATTTTGTTTTCTCTTAATCACATCTAAAATAGAAAATTGTTTTATCTACTCCATTGATATATCGAAACAGTTCATCAATTATTGTTTTTTAATTAAAAACAAAAGAAGCACAAAGTTAATTTTGAAATTTTTTATTTCAGTGTTAAATGCATTTGTTCCAGATTTTCAATATAGAAATCACATTTTTGATAATATTTGTAACTCATATTATATTTAATATAATACTCATTCACTAATTATTTACACAGTTGAAATTATTAATACATTATTAATACACATATTATATATTAACACTAACGCAATTGAATATATGTAATAGAAATCAGATTTATTAAATGCTATTTGTGAGGATTTAAATTTGATGTTTTTACTTGAAAAGTTGCCATGGTGACTGTATTGTTATGAAAATATTTAGCGTGTCATTAGCGAGTCGAGAAGAGCGTTTTTCCGTTGATCGCGCTTGAGCCATGTGTTTCTTGTAATTTGCGCGTTCGATATCGCGCTGTTTATTTGAATAGTTGCCATGGCGACTGTATTATTATCATAATATTTAACCTAAAGAATTCTAATCATTTTACATTCAAATAAAACGTTGAAATGAAATATAAATCAGGTTACACTATAATTTATTTATTGTATTGATAAATATAATGCAGTCATCATAGCAACCGTTTTTGTTTTTAAATAAAGATTATTATAAATTTTATATTTTTATGCGTTATTAACGAAACTACAGAAATGAGTTCTTACTACTCAATGTTACATTTTTTAAAACCTTCGTGTTTGATATTGCGCTGCTTTACTTTCAAAACTGCGGAACCGTGGAACCATTGAACCACGATAATTACCGTATTATATTGTATTGTCATCCATTTCTAACCTATGCATATTTTCAAGTCTCTATCTCATTTAGAAGTGCATGAAAAATAATTACAAAATTCCACCCGAACAGACAAGAATTCCAGTTAATAAAAACGTTTGAAAAATGAAAAATAACGTTCTTGGATTAAAACAAATTGCTCGCGGTCGTAGTATACGAGCTTGTTATCAGGGTCTGCGTGAAGCATGTGTTGATGCAGCGTTGCCTATTCTAGCGTGATGGATGAAAGTGTTTCGTTAAGATAGGAAAGATCCGAAATTGTCAACCTTACACTTTAGTGCAATGTATTATTGTCACATATACCTCTGAGGAACATCATAAATTAGTAAATTAATAAATTTTGGGACGTTTCTTATTTCATAAATATTCATTAATTTAAGGCAATGTTGTTGGTTCAGAAAGATATTCATATTGTAAAGAACAGGCGGTTAACCACTTCCTATGGCCATCCCTAAGGATTTCACCATGACACCAGCTTCCGCCTAGTAACAAGTAAAGTCATACTGAACCAAGGATTAGAAAGGTGAATTTGAATGCTACAAAAACATTAACGACGCATAATAACCACGCATGAAGGTACAGGTACCCTAAAATTAGATGCATACGAACTAGCAGCTGTTGTTACTGAGGAATAAAACAGCAACAAAGATTTTTAACACAACTTCGTTATGAGTTTTATGCGGTTGACGATCAAAATCGCAGCTCGATGGGGTAGCTCTGAGGGAAAGGAATACAGCTATAGATTGGAGGTTCCTCGTTTCATATCTAACAATAGACGTTTTTTCTCTATCCTATCGTGCCCAATGTGCTATTAAAATAAGTACCTAGGGGGTTTCTGTTATATAAGCCGTAGGCCCCTTCACAATGAAAATTAAACGCAACGTAATCTTAAATGTAAAAGCTAAATGCTATGTATTGTGATGGAACCATTCACAATGAATCACGTAAACATAAAAATAAACGTACAATTAAACGTAAACTTAAAAGTTTACAAGGTCCAAGGTTATGCGTCTACGTCTAACTTAAACTTAAGAAATCAGCCAATCAGAACACAGCTGCTCTGTTTGTAGAAAATTTATCCTTATACAGCTGTTCTCTTTGTAGAAAATGTATACTTACACAGCACGGAAATCAAATGCAACTCTTGCTGCTTGTTGCTGCAAAATTCGAGCCAGTAGTGACTTCCACAGAATGTGCTATAATTTATGTTTATTTTTTTCTGTTGCAACCAAAGGAGATTTGCCCCCATTACAGTGACTTACCCGTCCTTATCAATTTATATTTAGAAAAACTATTCGTTCCATCGGTTTCTAGGATTTGCCCGATGGTTATGTTATATATGAATTAATTGCCAATTCCAGTAAGAGAAGATTTGCCACCGTAACAATATTTTACCTGTCTAACAATCCCCTTTCAATTTATATTTAAAAGTTACAGAGGACAAGCATAGGTTACATTATGTTAACAAAAGTAATACATGCAACCTTTACACTGCGGCCACGCACAGTAGTTCGGCTCTCTCCGCTGTCGCTTGGGACTTGCAGCAGCAGTTGCACTTGATTTCTGTGCTCCGTGTAAGGACAAGTTATGGTAGAGAGAGCTAAAGATTAGTGGCTCTGTAGACAGAATGGTGTGCATAAACGCTACCGTCTCCTGCTCAGAAGCAGCCATTTTGAATCAGGTGTTAATTGATCTTCGCTGGTTTTTATTTTTGATTGGCTAATACGTACGTTTGCCTCTTTAATTGTGAATTCCTACATACTTCTAAGTTAACGTGTTATGTCTTATTTATTATGTTTACGTTTAATTTTCATTGTGAATGGGACCATTCCTTATTCTCAGCATTTTCAGCTGAGCTGTCTCACTTTCGTGAGAAATTGACCCATTCTTTCCTCCCCTTCCCCAGATTATCATCAGTGCATTTAAATGTGTTAGATATGTATCACTGTAGGCAGATTCACTGTGGATGACACCTACAACATAGGTTAATACTCAATAGAAAACAAAACTAATACTCTTGCATGCTACTATTAATCAAAGTTTTGAGGTTAGGACCCGGCGACTGGTGTAATCTCGGCCCTTCCCCTTTCCCCGCGACTTGCTTTCAGCTTTGGGCGCAGGCAAATATAATGTATGTTTAACTAATTTTTATAAATTCGTTTTATTTCCTTTACCCTGTGGTCTCTTTAGTAGAACTGTTTTGTTGTTCTTATTATTATGTAATTTTTCAAAACTGAATGAATGTAAACGCATTTAAAATGATTGTACATATATAATGTTTTATAAAAATGAAAGAAAGTGCTGAAAAGGAACATATGCCTTAAACTGCGCTTTATAAACAAGATTGCCCCGCGGTCATATTTGGAGCAATCCTGTATATAACAAATGAGAAACACTGGTGGTAATAATGGCCTCGCAATTAAAGAGATATTTGGCAATCATTCCACATTTTGTCTCTCTCATTATTTTGGATGCACAACACAAAACCGATGTAATCTTGGGGAGATCTAGGCAAAATCAATATTACGTCATCGTTTATCGTCGCTCCAGAGCACGATTTAATGTAGAACCATGGTCTACTAAACGATATACGGCAGTTATGAATTAGTAGAAAGGGGAAACTGGTAAATTAACCAGAATTACGCAACCTATCGCAGAGTAACCGAACCACAATTAGAGCAGCGGTGGCAATTCTTTCGCTGCTCTCCATTAGCTCTCCTCACTAATATGAACCATGCTCTGCTGTTACATAAAGCTCAGTTTCGCGTTCATTAACCCCGGCACTGACAAGCGCCGGAAATGGATACCACCAGTTGGCTTTTTTTTCTTTTACTGGATATGTAACTAACGCTGAAATACTGAGCCGTATTTAACATAATTTGGACGTAATTTACAGAGATGCCAACTTCCTCTCTTGTAATCCAATTAATTAATTCGCACGTGTGTTATATTTGAAACTCATTAGCGCACGTTTGGAGAGGGTTTGCCCTTCTGGCAGCATGTTGCTCTACCGCAACGTTTCCATTTTCGCTAACCTGCGATTCCCCCCCCCCCCTTTGCTTTCTAGTTTTATATCTGGTTTGTCTGTTGTATACCAGGTTAGTTTTCATTTTCTTCATTCACATAAAAGGGCTGAAGATGGTGACGTGTGAGTACATACCAATAGCTTTGTAATAGAGCTAACAGTCGAAGGAATAGAACTGTATTAAATGACATATTCAATGATTATTTGAACTATAACACAAAGAAGAGCTATGAAATTTCTAGTCATAGAACGCAGAGACTAACGTGAATCATGCATTTGCTTGGTTCTCAGTTTACGATATGAAAATACTGCCTTATCAGTCCTGAGATTGCTGCTAATACTGAGTTCAAGATACTTGACGTTACAAGGAGAAACAAATGCTATGCTGCTGGGAAGAATGTCGCTGCTGCTGGAGCATTATGTAAGTGAGGGAATAAGGTGATGGTGTGACAGCTATTAGATAATAGCGCTTTAAATCAACGGCGTAGTAGCGTAGATGGTTAAGGCACTACACTCGTTACATATCCAGCTCAAAACTGTCATGTAAGTCCTTTTCTTTCTTTCTTTCTTTCTTTCTTTCTTTCTTTCCTTCCTTCCTTCCTTCCTTTCTTCCTTTCTTTCTTCCTTCCTTCCTTCCTTTCTTTTTTCGAGTTAAAGGAGATTTGCCACAATTACAAATGATTTACTGCTGAATTAGTTGCGAATTGGAATTAGAGCAGTTCGCCACTTCTAGGATTTGCCCGAGGTTAGCCTTAGGTTAGTGTGTGCATATATGAATTAGTTGCGAATTGGAATAAGAGCACAGTTCCCGCATAAGGAATCTCCTGGGTGCCCGAGTGCCCGCGGAAGGAGCCGAAGGTTAACGCGTAATGTTGGGAAATGTGCCCTTATTCCCTCACATCAATATAATGCTCCAGCAGCAGCACTGACATTCTTCCCAGCAGCACAGCATTTGTTCCTCCTTGTAACGTCAAGTGTTAAAGATTGCTTATCAACAGACGGCATACTTTGAGAAGATGTTCTGCAGCCCAGCATCCAGTGATTCATTGTTTAAATATTTAAAATACCACCTAAGTGCCCCGAATTAGCCAAATAGATTTTTAGTTACCAGGATTAAGTTATAAATCTTGTCCGCTTACGGGATGTTTTATGTTTCGGCTACTAAGCATGGGGAAGTCGGAGGCTTCACTTCAGTTGGGCTTTCTAAATCTGCACAATCTATCCTTAAAATGGGTAACATTTTCTTCATGGCACCGCTCCAAGTGTGGTTGGCCGCAGAGGGAAGAAGAAGAAGAAGAAGAAGAAGAAGAAGAGGGGGAAGTTAAAAGTTCGGAAAGATTAAAAATATTAAATATAGATAATTAGAAGAATAATTTACCATCCAAATCCACAATGAAAACTTTATTCAAATCACTTTAGAAAAGGAGGGAGAAGAAGAAAGGGAAGATGATGATGATGATGATGATGATGATGATGATGATGATGATGATGGAGGAGAAGAAGAGGTTGACGAAGCTATACAATAAATAAAACCTACAGTTAGAAGAAAGAAGGTACGGTGAGGAGGAGGAGAAGGAGGAGGAGGAGCAGAAGAAGAAGAAGAAGAAGAAGAAGAAGAAGAAGAGGAAGAAGAAGAAGAAGAAGAAGAAGAAGAAGAAGAAGAAGAAGAGGGAAATAATGTGACGAGGCAGAAGGAGAAGCAGGAGCTAAAGGGGTTGTTGGGGACCTCAGTGAAGATGAAGAGGATGGGAGTTAGAGGAGCTTGTTTAGGAAGAATGGAGAATTATAATAAAGATTGAGAGGGCTATGATATTTTGGAGTGTAATGGTGTAGTAGATATGGATAAAGTGGAGTGAAGTGAAGTTAGTAGTGAAAATTGTAAGAATAGTTAAAACTTGTAATAACGTGAGTATAAAGAACAATAAATAAATGCAATCGAGAAGTGTAAAGTGTAGTGGAGTAGCGAAAAGAAAATTGTAATAGGATATAAAAATATTGGGTATAAAGAATAAGAGGGGGGTAAAGTGATTGTAGAAAAGAGTATGGTGAAAGAGTGAAGAAGAAGAGGAATATGAAGTTTAAAAGCAAGTAAAATACAAATAAAATTGTTATAAGAATTATCATAATTATAGCTAATATTATTTGTGATAATATTATTACTATTGTTAACAATGTTAAAGTAATGAACTGGCAGGGCAAATGCTGCATTGAGAAATGTCAATCAGATTTGAAAACGGAGAAGATAATCAGTGTTGTAAAATATATCTAAATGTGAAATTTATATGAACGTATTTATAAAGACGATATAATATAGAAAGATGACATTATATACTATGGAAAATAAAGAAACATGTACCAGATCTATAGATATATAATATATAGTTTTTCATAAATATAGACAGTAACAAATCAAAAGCAAAAGTATATAAGAAATGTACCGGCCACTAGTACAGTTTCTCTCTGATACCGGTGAACAGTAGTTTATTAATTTAGAGTTAAAATTAAGTAAAAGTAGTAGCTGGTTTCCAGTTGCTCGAATATTGCTGGTTTCCAGAAATTAGGAAGTAGTTGAAGGGAATATAATTTTGTTATTTATCAAGTTTGTTATTTTTATTATTTTGGTAAATTTCTAATTGTAACCTAGGTATCTGAAAAATAATAATGTATGAATGTAATTTTGTAATTTATAAATAGTGTTAGAGTTTGCAATACGCGTCCCAGTGTAGAGGACATAGTACCGGGATTGAATTTTTTATACAATATTTACTGCTGCGGCATCGCAAGCGGTGGACACTGTTGATATGTGAGATGAAACGATACATTTGGAATTTTTAAGGTAGAATACCTTACGAGGACAGTCCAGGCGGGAATAGAACCCTAAACCTTCCGCTCACGAGTCCGTGCCTTAATGACCTCGGCCAGCCATGTTAATTTACCAAGGGGTTGCTATAAGACAGAGGGAGCAACAGAGGCAAAACGAAGTAGCATTAATACTTGGGATAACGTAGTAAAACAAGCAAATAACCGTTAATATGTAACACACTTCTATAACTAAATAATTAGTTATATTAAGAAGAGTCCAGGTATATAGCTGATTAAATTTTAAAGTCAACTTAATACACTATTATTTCAAATTTAAAACTGAATTACTAAAAGTTGGTTTCAAAGAGTATGATTTTATAATTTTTGTGTTAAAGTAAGCCCTGATTTAGTTTTGAATGAATTCCGTTTTATTTATTTTAGTTGAATAACATCCTAGTTAGTATATGATTTTCTTTAACTATTGATAATCTTTTTGGTTATTGGAAATGCGTTTATATGCATTCTAGCTGTTGTAATAGATCATGGTGCAATCTAAAACCGTACTTAGAACACATCTTTGAAGTTCATAGTTAACATAATCTTGAATTATTACTACTTCATATATTTATTTTTCTTTTTTCGGACTTGTGCAGTTAATTATATTAGTGTGGGATTGAACTTCAGGTACAACGTAAACAGTTCCAGGAAATAAGACGATCAAAATGCTAGTTCAGCTTACGTTTGCGATTACGGACCCTCAGTGCACTTGAGCTGACAAGAGTCATGACATTCCACTCGGCATGAAGTTTTATTCACACGAAACTTGAGAGTATGCATCTCCTATGCTTTGACGCTTGCCATTACGCATCCCAAATACATTTGCTGCGTCAGTAAGGTCTCCTTTCACGAACGACAGCGTAGGGTAGCGGTAAATATAACAATGTAAAACGTAAAGGAAGTAATTGACACGGTAAAAGACAATCGCTTTTAACAGTGAAAGTTGTGTAAATTATTAGTTTTTTTTAACTTAAGGTAACCGAACCTAACCTAATCAAATTAATATTTGCAACCAGTGCCGTAATAGTATAACTTTTGTATTTTTTTAAATTTATGCTAACCTAACCTAGCCTAAATTTTCCACCTGTGCGTTAACAGTATACCTTTTCTCTTCATTTTTTAAAATTAAACTAATCTAACCTAACCTAAATTTGCAACCTGTGCGATAACGGTATACCTTTTGCATTTTTTTTATAAATCTAAGATAACTTTTGCATTTTTTTAACTTAAGCTAACCTAGCCTAACCTAAATTTGCAACGAACATGAAATAAAAGTAAAATGGCAACATATGCGTTGTCCTCCCTAAAAAGTAAGAAAGTGTAGACAAATTATGTAGATTAAATAAAAAACTATCCCTGGGGAGAAGCAAATCCAGTACCTTTCTGTTGGTAGCATGACACTCTAACGAATGGAGCCACCAGGCCGACATACTTAAAAACTAAAACTACATTAGTTGACTGGATTGAGCTCGGTTTTCTCCGTTGCCCTCCGCTATCGTTTGTGAATGAAGGCTTGATTAGCGCACCAAATGCTTTTGTACCTTACGATAAAATACTTACCTTTTTATTCATACCACCCGTGTGGTATGAATATTGTATTTAAGGATTGCACAAAAGCGTTACTTGCGCTTAAGTATTTAATTCAAATGGAATAATATAATATGTAGCCGGAATTAAAGGCCGCCTTTGATTAAACTAATATGGTTATAATCAAGGTTAATAATTAACATAAATATGATCTGATACATGTGTATAGTATGTAGTCATTAGATAGCACTTGTGCTAAACATTAATAAAGGTTCATTGTGTATTTGTATGAATGTAAAACGGTTCTGGTCATTCAGCTTGGGAATGGTGAAAATTTTGAACTGGGGAAAAGGGCTATGTCCTGAAAAGAGGTAATTCTCTTTTCAAAGGGTTTAAAGAAAATCATTTACCGACGCAGACAAAAGCAGAGAAATATATTCTTTCAATAACTAAGGGTAACGGCACTAATGACTTTACGGGTGGAATTCTTTCGAGAAATGAACAAATATCAATCTCAGATGACAGCTCAAGTTTATAACCGCTCATGAGAATGGCATTCAAACATGTCGACGGATTTCTGACATGGCTTTGCAAAACAAATAGATGTTTCTTATTTATGGCCGAGATTTCATTGTGAGTAAATCTGAAAGGACAGAAAAGTGAAAGGAGATGTCAGACTATAAAAGTTTCCCAACATTTATGGCAGGAATGTCCGTTCTTAGAATTATCATAACGTGAGAGGTATTTTCAGGAAATTGGTCCCACACAAGCAATAGGAATCTTTCAAAATTGAACGAATAGGAGCAAGCGTGTATAATTATAGACATTAAGGAAGGACCAATAAAGCAGAGAGAATCGAATGGAGCTCCATAAATTTCGCGGATTTAATTTTCACGGTGGGAGGTTCCTAATAAAAATAAACTTTACATCTGATATAATGTAAGGGACACAGAACAGAAAGGACTTACGAGAGCAGCCAGAGACAGAGAGCAAGACACACAGAACAGTAAGCTTTAGAGCAGTGAAAGGTTAACAGTACGGGGTTCGAGGCTAAGAGCTAAAGGTTGGATAGTCGGAGAACGTAAGAATTGAACGTTACGTTCAATTAACATAAGAGTTAATTGAAATAAGCGGGCAAAAGAATAGACAATCAGAATCAAAGTGCGCGAAGTTGGTAGGAAAAGAACAATAGTCAGTTATAGTAGCCGGAGATCGTACATCGATAAGCATTATATAGGAGACAACCGGAATCTTCGATACATTTCCAAGCTTACGCGGACAATCCAGTATTCTGAAAATAAGTGTAAATAAATGATGTCAGATAAGAACTCCAGTGTTTCCGTGTAGCTCGATAGATTTCCTTCGCTTCCCTCTGACTCAGACAAGTCACAAAATTCCAGAAGTTCCCTGAGGTAAAAGTTCCTGATCCCGACACAAGGGGCATCCAACCCAGAAGGCATAGAAACAAAATAATCCACCCATCCTCCTGCGAGCGGACTGCCGCACTATTTTCGGTATTTGTTTTAGTAAACCAAAAGAACCGAGAGTCTGACTAGTGAAGTACTTCATTGATTTAACCGCTAGATGGCACTTGCTTCGTTTACGATTCAGGAAATAAAAGAATTGCGGGTACTACACGAAATAAATGCAACAACAAATAAACATAAAGTGTATTAATCTACCTTCAATTGACTTATCTAAAATCAGTTGCCAGATACTTTAGACATTTTCCGAACATCTTTAAACCTCTTGGAATATCTCATCTCCTTTCTGAGTTGTTTTGAGCAGAAAAAGAAGAGGTACCTACTTCACATACTGCAGTTGTTAATTTGTCCAAACGTTCATAAAATAAATCATCCCACAGTTAAAATGAGGTGTTTTCCAATTGTATAAACACTGTAAATGCATTTCGATGGATGAGTCAGAAATGCGTTCCCTGTGTAAAGACCGTATAAATAGTGTAGTTGGCTTTAACGTTAAGATTTCCATGTAAAAGTGCACATGTTTTTTTCTTTTCATTCTTATTAGATAACAACATGTGAAATGATCACTCTTTATTTGACGTTTCTTAATCACGGCGTGTACAATTAATTTCTGTTTTATTTATAAGTTTAGGAAGCCGGGATAACTGTGCCTGTTCTAAGTAGCTTTTCCACTACATTCATTCTCACATTTGCTATCTTTCGGAATCTTAAGTTTGTTCCTCAATCGAATGACCTTAAGATCTTGCCCTTTTATTTTATTTTCAACAAAGACATTTGATCAGTATCTCCTTATCTCTTGGATTTTCTACTCGTTTTCCTTCTATCAGAAAATAATGTTTTACTATAAGTTCTTCTGAAAAGTCAGTCACACAAAAAACATTTGAATGAAAGTTAGCTGTCTTTTCTGGAAATTTCACCATTTAGAGCATTCTACTTTCTAAATAAACATTTATCTTTAGATTCTCGGAAATTAACCTGCACCCTGGAACGAAGCAAACAGGCATGCCGAATGTAACAGTAACTTTTTACATACACTTATTTAATACTATTGTATTAAGGAGTAAAAGCCTAGGGGACAGCATTTGGCAAAATTTCAGTCGGGATCAAAAAAGTATTTGATTCTGTTCATCGGAAAGCACTATGCTACAAATCACAGATAAAGGGAATAT
>CM060837.1:47510000-47537500 GCA_030762175.1 Metallyticus violacea | reverse complement strand
GTAGAACTTGTAATCTGAATACTGCGTTGAACTGCGTGGACTGAAGTTTCTGAACTGTCTGTACTGAAATTGGTTGTCCCAGTCCAGCAAACGCTTCCTTATACACAAAATTCAAATCTAGTAATCGGTGGCTTAACGAAGCCAAACGAAAGCGCATGTATCGCGCCTTGGTTTAAAAATTACTATTGGCTGGTTTAAATGTACCTGCTAACACGTGCTATTTGGTATTATTTGAAAGTGTAAAACTCTTGTTGACATTGACTGGTTTAAAGGTTAACTGTGTAACGCCTGTTCAAAGGGTTCAAAGCCCTAACGAATTTAAAAGTCCTCGCGTTTATTAACCCTCCAACGGCAGTCCTTTTAAAAGTGACATCACACTTGATCCTCGGGTTTACTCTTGTTTGTGTATAGACTTTAATGGTCTCTTTGGCTTTCCAAGCTACAGTAACGGAAAATATCTTAGAGCTTTCTCTTTTGTCAACACACAAGTCACATGTTAAAGTTATATCATATTACATATCTACATACATATTTACGTTACTAAAATATTGTGATTAGGGGTGCATATACATATTATATTATATTTATATTTCCGTGGAGATGGGACGTAAGAAATATGGCAATATCTGGTGTTTCAGCATTTTTGTTATATACATGGCTTGTAATGGTACATCACATGATACCGAAGGCAGTAGAAGGGAGCTAAACACAAAGTGTAAAACAAGATTATTACAGTAACGGCAATGAGAATGGTGACTAAAGTCGTCTTTGCTAGTAATACCAAACACAGATACCGCGATATAGCATTAGTAGGTCATGTCTTACCTCCACGAGTTATCAAAACAGATTACTCAGTCAAGCAGAAGAGAAGACGCGTACTATCTCATAACCAAGATAGACAGAGCTTTTTGTTCATATTCAAGTATGAATATACAGTCAGCCGACACATTTTTGTCTCATATCCATATAAATTAAAGCGCGCATTTCTGAGGCATAACTCGAACCCGCAACTCACTATGCCAGTAGAGATAACCAATTCAAATGTTTACGGTTAACTGGTTCTGGGCAATGGTAGAGCAGAAGATACCGTTTCCAGGTTTGGCACGTAAACATAGATTCAAATGTACATTCAACGGGAGTAATCAAATCCCGTACTTCAAAAACTTTTGGCTGGTGGGAAAAGGCACATAAGTCAAAAACCTATTTTGTCAGGAGAAATTTGTTTTAAATTTACTCTTATCTGGATAGTAGTACAAAAATGAAACACATACGATATTAAATTATGCTATCTTTCAATATGAAGTACAACAAATTTTTATGTTTTAAAAATCAAAATAAATATCTGTGCTTCAATTTAATATATTTAATTTAATGTAAAAACCATATGTCTTTTCCCGCCATTCAAAGAATCATCCTTAAGTGTCGCTGTTTAAATGCCAGTGAATTCCAAAATCAACATCCAAACGATCCATTTACATTGGAACTTGAATGTTCCAATCCGGTTTTATCCACGTAAACACAAACTGTATAACTATATCTCTGCTAATGCCCACTGGTTCATACGTAGGATATTGACAACATTATATTTGGTTCCGGGTTCACAGTAAATCCATTTACACGGCTGCTTCAAAACTGAACCGAAAATCAGTATGTTCAACGCCATTTACATACATTTCGTCTCACAAAGCAAAAGAAGTGAAAATGGGAACATGAAGGGGCGCATTTCCACATAATAGAACTTGGTTCTGAGATTCTAAACGATGAACATGCGACAAGGATTGCACAATTTCTGCAAACGTTGAATGCAAAATACATTTGAACTGTTTTTTTTTTTTTTTTTTTGTAAAAAGTAAAACAATAAATCATAATTTACTTGAACAAATTGCATTTGCATTTTGTTTCGTAGATCTCAGAGCTTCAGCATTCCTTCGTAACCTTAAACAAACATAAATTCGTTTCCCATACATCCTGTATTTAGCCTAAGAGTTTGAGCTTAGATGCAGTCATGTGAAGTGAATAGTTGTTCTATTATTCTGTTAAATGCCGTAAAATAAGTGCCGAAGATTTCAAATTGATGAATGAAATGAATTAATTAACGAGAACAAATTATCTTGAAGCCCATCGACATTTACCCATTTTAGGTTAAGGGAAGCTTTCCGAAAACTCCACTCATACCATTTCGATCTTACAGGATTTGAATGCATGAAGATAGCCTGAAAAAAATTATGTAAATGAAATACCAAGGGGGAAAAAATGATCCGATATTTAAAAGATTTGTTGTAAACAACTTGGAGATATAATATATAACCAGCTAATACATTGCTGCAAATATACTGCTAGTTTCCTATATTCACCAGTTTATTACACATTTTACATATGTGAATTGTTAAAGATGGCATTTTCAAAAATATTTTTTATTTATTGTACTTAACAATATTTAGTATATTGCGCCTTAACTTACAAATTGATGTTCCTAGATACAAAAATATAATATCAAACGAAAAAAGTAAGTCAACGTATTAGAATGTAATATAAAAAGTAATATAAATAAACGGAAATTCAAGGGACATATAAAGAAGGGGAAGAAAATGCCTGAGGCCTAGTGAAGGGAAACATTTTATTAGATCTCAAATAAAAATATGAAGGAATTTCAAGTTCATCTTCCCTAAGCGTAGCATAGAACCATTTGCCCATCTCTAGTTCATTTCGCTAAAACAGAAACAAGTGGAGACCATTGTGCGCGTTTGTAGTGTAGCAGCACGCATGCGCTGTAACGTCCACCTCTGCCAAATTAATGCTGCCGTCCAGCGATTCAAATTGAAGGAGATGCCTTAGGGGCACCAACTCTAGTCAATCATCGACTTTGTTTATACAGGTGGCGCTCGGAATCTCCTACATAATTATTATTGTTATTATTTATCAACAGAGGGGCTAACCATTCCTTCCCTACCACCCCTCGAAACGGAATAATTGAGCAAGATAGCCTACTGGCGCTATTTCTCAACCAAGCTGGACTTAGTGCTTTGGAATGGCTTAAACCAACTTTGTATCTAAACGCGTTTCCTTGGAGCTCCAAGTATATACAGATTTTCAAGGCAATTTTGCAGTAAGGTTCAATTAGTGGCGTATTTTGCCTTAAAGTAATCCAATTAAATTTTAAAAATTAACTCATGAAGATATTATTATATTTCTTTATTTTGAAATTGTTGGTTCCACAGCTCCCATATTTTATTTTGAATCCTAATCTTTATTAATTTTGACTCTTACTGCAAATGTGCAAAATAATGGTGATATCTGTAGTTTTTTCAACGTTTATCTGGAATAAATTCATTGGATAATATGAAAGCATATATAGCATTTGCTCTAATTATGTGACATTTAGTGACTGACTCTGATACTTAAAGATGTAGTGGCCTTGAAATGAAAAGGTTATAAATATTAAAAATTTAAAAAATAAATTCTACCGAGGGGGGCAAAAAATGTATACACTATTTCACACTAGATATTTATTTAATATATTTCAAAGTTGGAGCGCAAAACAACAGTAATGTGTAGTACGATTTTCTGTAAACAGATGTGACTCACATTACCCTATGCTAGCGTTGTTACAACAAAACGGAAACAAGGTTATCGTTTGAACTAGGGAAAGCAATTTTGTAGTGGTATTGGAAAAACGAGAATGATGTTGATGTGTGTACAGAGCAGAACCTCCCACGCGGGTAACAATTGCACGCATTCGAAACACTCTCTGGAAATGAGGAAGTTTACTTCCAACAGGATGGTGCACCATCGCATTACCACCGAGATGTACTAGCGTACCTTGATGACAATCTTCCAAGGTATTGGATAGGAGGAAGAGGTCCGATTGAGTTTCCACCGCGTTCTCCGGATCTAACTCCGTTGGACTTCTACCTATGGGGAACTCTTAAGGATGTTGTATACCGTAGAAAACCAGCTACACTGACAGCATTTCGGGAATAAATTGAAACGGTATGTGCTGCAATCGCTGAGGACACTGTCGCAAACGTTCCCCAATCAGTAGTTCAATGTATTCAGAAGTGTATCGACGCCGATGGTGGGCATTTTGAGCAACTGTTGTAACGGTAAAGGTGTGAGATGATTAGTGCTCATCATTTTCTGTTTGTGTAAACTCAGTTTTGTAATCTTAACATAGATTTTTTTTGCTTGAAGTGTGTATACATTTTTTTGGCAACCTCTAAATATAAAACAACGCTAAATTAGCATACTGTTCAATATACACTAGTAAAATAGCATTGAAGTAATCCAAATATAATTGTTAGATCTGAATGGGTTTTGCAGAACAAAATATGTGTATATGTAGGGCATAATGATAGTAGTTTGAAGTCACAACATACCAAACGATCCCTTGACTACATTAGCAAAAAAACTCTTATCGAAGGCCGTCTGATAGCACAAAGTGCAGCTGGATTTTGCGATTACAATGTAATAGAGCCATAGAGCCAAGATTGTGCAATCAGGCTATTTTGAGTACAGCGATTCTGTGCAAGGCCGGTTGGTCGTATCGCAGAACTGCATCTCATTTAGGCCAGGAAGTATTGGCGGTCCATATGAAGTGGAGACGATGGAGGACAAAGGTGTGTCTACAATAGACATGTCCTACTAGTGCCATTTAGAAGTACTGATAATTGTTTGACAGAAGAATCATTAGATCCACCCTGAGTGACAGGGCATGGAGAACACGGTAACTTAGTTGGTTAGAGCACCAGCACCTTCCGTGAAGTTCCGTGGCTCAAATACCGACCACAGCCGAAATGCTTGTCTAATCCTTCCTTTCAATTAATGGATTGTTGGAAATGGCTTTATGTTCCCGCGTTCCTCTGGAACCTTTACTCTGGACACCTGCTCAACGCCAGAATATCTCTGGTGGTGTGGGGAGAAATTGCATTAGAGAGACGACGATGAGAGCCCTTTCTGTTTTGGACAAGTGCGCAGGGGAAACCCCATCACGTGTTCGCATCTGTCATTCAGGTCCCACACCTGGAAGTGTGGTTGAAATGGGGGAAATAAACTAATCGCTATTTAGAGTATGAGCACTAGATACAGCTGTGGTGTTGTCAATCCTGTTCTCCTACTATATCTGGACACTTGAGGAGAACCACATATCCAGCAGGATACTGCAAGGGCACAACAGCATGCCGTGCCTTTCACCCTGGTCTACTAGGTCTCTGGACCTCAATCTTATTGAGCACGTATACGACAACTTGCAGCCTGGCCCCCAGTAACTATCATCACGCAGATTGTGTAGCAAGAATGGGATGCAAAGAGACATTCAGCATTTGTATATTCTGGATATCCAATTGGCTCTATAATTTGATCTTATGATTTCACCTTCTTCTGTTACAACTTGGACAGACAGGTAAATTTTACTTGGTGTTCTTCAATGCATTTATAATAGTGTATAATACGTGACATATTGATTTATTTGGAAGTTAGAAAAATGACAAAGCATGTGCAGGAGCAAAGCTATTTCTTTATTTATCATTCATAGGTTTCTATTTTTGTTTTACCAAGTTTAAGTTTATATACCGTGCCCCCATTTCGCTTAACAATAGACTTTTATATAGACTAATAGAAACGGATTGATCTTCAGTGGACGCGCGACTCCCTGTAAGACTACAGTGAAGTTCTGTTGACTCAGGCAAATGAGCTTGAGTCGTGTTTATCATGCCAACTGTTTTCACTTGCATTTCTATAGAAAGTGCTTATTAGACTTGCTACTGTGTATTTGCGTACTGAAGAGAATGCCAAGAGTGAGATGTATGCTAGAGAAAGAATATTAATTAAGACCTTTATTTGCTAAAGAGGTCGTAAATTACTGTAGGAGAGAATTCCGTGCTTAATTTCCAAGAGTAGCTTCTCCTTGGGAAGTGCAATTTTCAGATTCGTGGATGAAATTCCAACCCAATGCATTTTCAGTTATAAAAAACAAAGATAAAAAAAAAAAAACATTTTAACAGAGTAGAAGCTTGATGAAATAGGTTATCAATTGGAAAATTCTCTTCGAAAGTTTTTAACACTATTAGTACAGCAAATTGGTGTATCTGGCGGCAGTGCGTATAAAGTCGCTCAGCTACGTCTTCATCGATAAAATATTACTGCTAAACCCGAACTTGCTATTGGTAAAATACATTTTCGATTACGAGGGGGAATGAAATCTCTGCAGAAAATAAATATAAAATCACTATTAAATTGATTAAAATTAAACCGCAATTGAAGAATAGGGAGAAAGGAGCAGGCATAAGTAAATGGAGAAATACCGCCAGAAAGCAAAAAATGAAGCAGGCCTGATGTATATGCAAGTAGAAGAGAAAAGCTCTTACTTGAGGAGGAAATAAATACCAGCAATGTACAATGTAAGTTAAAATACAATCCATCAATGAAAAAATAAAAAAATGTATTCAATATATTATTCAGTGCCTTGTGATTCTGAACTCTGAAATTAATATCCTAGCCAAATTTGACAGGAAACACAAGTAAATGGAGCCTAATTTTGAGATATATAAATGTGAAAAATTATTGATGAGAAACTAAAGGAGAATTATAATAAAATTGTGCTTAGAAATAACGTTTTAAAAATTTAAAACGTAGTTAAACTCTAAATAAATGCGTTTGTTTTATTACAGACGAAAAATAAAAGTTTATAATCAAAAGTTACCAAAAGGAAATGTATGATTGCACGTTACGGAGTGAGACACATTCTGGTAAACGTGGAATGACATAGTCAGTGGCTTTAACATTTTAGACATAACTTATTCTGGAAAAAAAAAAATTGTTGACGGAATTATATGAAATAATTCATGCATTTCCTCGGTACCAAAATTTATTCATTTTAAATACTTCCCTCTCTTAAATAAAACGCGGAAACAAATTCAATAACAGTGAAGCATTTCTTATGAAATTCACTAGTAAGTAGACAGTGCACGCAACTCAATGGTGAAATCAATGAATAAAATGATGGGTCTAACGAGATTACTCAAATAAATAAATATAGAATATATGCATTACTTCAATTAAATAAATTGGATTTGAGAACTTTTATGCTACAATTAAATTGTTAAATTACAAGATAGTACCACTCTCTAAAATGTCAAAGTAAGATTTACCCAGACTCTATAGAAAATACAAGTAGTTTATAATTCACAAGAAATAGTACAATGAACTGAACTTTTTGGGGAGAAGACTTGGAACAGGCCAAGGTTTAGATAATGTAGAAATATCTCTAGCGTTAGTGAAAAAACTCTGAGAGATCTGTAGACAAATGTAGCAAGACTGGCATCACTATTTTGATTCCATAGTTAATCGTAATTGTGTTAAATTAGTCAAAGTTAATCTTTCCAAGAGTATAATAAACTTCATTAATAATTAAATACTTTTTCGTTATCTACTGTAACATGTTTAGGAAATGATAAAAATAAGCATTTAATTGTCCATATTGTTACGTATACAGGAGCTGATATATAATCATTAACAAAATTATATTAAAACTTAGTTAAAAATGAATCCCTTCTCCCAAAGATATTTGTGGAATATCTTTCTTGCTTAATTTCATTACAGAATAATCCGTGCGTTATGCAGCTATGTAGGCGACACGTGTTGCATTGTGGAACGCAGAGCGTTACAGGGACACATGCACCTTAGGTGTGGCATATACGATAATATAAATTAGTTGTTCTCTTCATTCCTCTTTGATTTCGTTTCGTCTGCGCCTGCAAGGTAACTGGTGCTCCGGCAGGCATCTGTCAAGCACCCTCCTTGAGCTGCTAGATATCTCTCTTTGCACTGTTCCGCAGTCTTGAATTTAAAGTGCCTGTATTAAACTTAATGCTTTACATTTTGTATCTAAGAGTTGCTCTTATCTTCTTTCTTTCCTAAATACTTTTAACATCTTCTAAAATATGTGCGATCCCTGTGTATAAGAGGATCTGACTTATTTGCTGGAGGCGCCGGAAAAACGTCTGTGACAGGTGTGTAGATCAACTCTCCAACGGTAGCCGAGGATAAGAGAGCGTAATTATTACTGCTTTAAAGGCCGTATCGACATATTTCATTTTGACCATAAACAATTGCTAACAATAATGATGATAGTAATAATATGCAATTATAAAATGAAACAAAATTTTTATGGCTCATGAAAGTATTTTTGTTATCACGTTTATATTGTTGGAAGTAATCCGTAAATGTTACGTTTGTTCGTTTCAAAAATTTAGTTTATTTTTATGAGTTAAAATGCAGGGACGGATTTTCCACGCAGAAGTTAATATGAATCCCCTCCATATGACAATGTACGAGGGCAGGTCCATAAGTTTCCGGTCTCGCCGATAAGGGTTATCGCCTTCACAAAATACTTATCTTTTAAGTAAATAATTGCATCTCTAATTTCCGCACCGCTGTGTTCAGTTGTTCAGATGTAGTTGCATAAAGAAGGCTATGTATAGAAGATTGTGACATGTTCAAATGTAGTTTCGAGCTCTTATTAAGTTCTTTACAAAAGGAGCACTTACTCCAAATGAAATTAAACAGCGATTGAACGGTGTATATGGGGAAGCATCCCCCTCATATTCTACCGTAAAAGAATGGGTCGAGAAAGCATTGAAGACGAAGAGTGTGCAGGTCGGTCCCCTTGGAGGTGCTCACTCCTGAAAACATCGCTCTTGGGGAAGGAGAAATTATGGAAGACTGGCGGCTCAAAGTTACAGAAATATCAGCAAGGTTGGGCCTTTCTTAAAAAAAAAAAAAAAAAAAAGTCCTTCGAATTATTTAGGAACATTTAAACACGAATAAGACTAGTGCAAGATGGGTGCCTACACTTCTTTCCTCAGTCCAAAAGCGGCAACTTTTGTCAGGTATATTTGGAGCTCTGCCATGGTACCGAGAGAGAAGATCTGCACGCCATTGTTACAGGAGATGCAACTATGGTTCCTTGTTCAAAAGAAAATCAATAGAGTAGCATAAACCTGGCGAAGTACCGTCTCTAAAGGCCAAGGTCACTCAGTCAACCAAGAAAGTCATGGCTACAATCTTTTGGGACTGTGAAGGAATACACTTTATTGACTTCAAGGAGAGCAACACCACAGTAAATGGGGAGTATTATGCTGGCCTACTGCACAGACTAGATGCTTCCATCAAAGAGAAAAGCGAGGAAAGCCGTCTTCATGACATCGCGCCTGTGCACCCAGCTCTTGTTTCAAAGGAAGCTGTGAAGAAATGTGGCTTCAAGAAGATCGACCATCCATCATAAGTCCAGATCTAGCTCCCACTGACTATTTCCTCTTCTCCAAACTCAAAAAAGACCTTCTAAGAAGGAATTTAAGTGTGATGAAGAAGTGATGGATGCTGTTTATGCTTATTTTGCAAGACTTCCGACTATTTGGGGGGGGGGGGTGATTGATATGCTAATTCAAAGATGTGAGAAGTGTATTGCAATAAAGAATAACTATATTGAAAAGTAAACTATAGTTTTTGTCTTTATCATAACTAGAAAATGGTTAGGCCGGAAACTTATGTGTCAACTCTCATACAATTCGTATCATGAAACACTGAAAACACCATTTTCGAACTCTTCCAGTAGGTGCGTCGGCTGGGTTCTATGGTACTGAGGTATGCAATCACTATCAATAATCTATGCAGGAATCGTTGTTAAAAGTTTTGATTGCAGATATATTTTGTGAATGATAAGGTTTTCAGTATATCATCTCTTCTATTAAATGACAGAATTTTAGCTAATGATATTACTTAAACCATAAAAATGTTAGCTTATTACTAAATATGATATCAATGGCAAATTACAGAAAAGAAACTTTAAATCAATGTTTATTGAACTGCAAACCTTTAAAGTAATGTTTTTCAAAACAACAGGGTAATCGGCTGGAATTTTGTTATTCTAAGAACACGATAACAAATTACATTAAACTTATATCTTTAGAATTTAACATGAGAAACTTGCATGATGTAGCTATGGATGACAAATAATTCCAAACATGTAGCATTCTGTTGGTACAGCTTTTATGTCGTGTCAAAAACAGGTAGTTCTAGTTACGCCTGTATGCTGCACGCTTTTTACATCTTGTATCGATAACATGTCATTAGGAATATGTGCAGTCACCTCCAAATCTAACGCAAACGCACGGTGACTTAATTGAAGACTACCAATGAACAAATAGTCAACGATTCACACAAACTTTACCCACTCTTCCCTGCTAATGTGAGCAATGATTGCTGTTAAATTTTAAGATGCCAAAATGTTACTGTGCAGTGACCTGCTGGATAATTTAGTAAACTGGAGTTAATAAAATAACCAAAAGTAAGCAGCACATTTTAGAGACGAACTTCGCAAAGGAAGCCAGACACCGCTTGGCACCACTTCAAACCAAATTAACGGATAAAATTTATTTATTTCATTGACGATAAAAAAGGTTTGTTAATATGGTATTGAAAATTAATAAAATGACTTGTTTTTTTTTGTTTGCGTTCAGAGAGAGCAAGACTTATTATTAAATGTGTAACCTTTCAAAATTAATGATTTTCCTATTAATACATGGAAGTAATTCAAAACCACCTGATTAAAGACGAATACCAGAAGCACATTACAATAGAACGGCGTGCTATCTGTTCGAGAGTCAGACAGAGATTTCATTATTGCTAAACTATCTATTTTTATTAATATATTTTGGTGTATTTTTTAATATTTATCAAGGGCAGTGCACACCTTTCTACCTAGTAGTGATTTCCAATTTATTCTTTTTGACGTTTTGTTCACTAATTTGTCATTTTGTTAACCAAAACATCGCATTGCATTTTAACTTATTTACTCATAATAGAGTTAGTGTAAGTTATTGCGAGATTATTGATCTCTGCACAAAAAACATCGCTAACTATTGTCCTCAGTACTACTTATACTAATTCATATTCGCTTGAGAATCACAAATGATTCACAGTGTAGCTAGATACCGTTTACATAACGCTTCAGGAAGATTCTTGGATTAGCTGCCTCGTCTAAAGTTTTCAGTTTCGTCTACATATATTCAAATTTTAAGTACGTTATACTTGTGTTAAAAGTCATAAATAATAAAAGAACTGAAATAGTTTAGAAACATCATGAATAACAATGGAAATATGTACATAAAGTCTACTTTGTCATATATGAGGCTCCAAACATGTACTGCCAGACATGGGTCTCCTCTTGTACAACATACTAATCGTTTTCCATGTTCTTTTGAATCAATTTTAATATATACTATATACTTTTAGCGTTGAAATACAGCTATACATATTTATATCTAAAAATAAAACTAAATACTTAGATAGACAATTACTTTGCTCAAGTTTGTAGCTAATGTAGCATAACTGGAAATGCTGACCTCATTATATAGCGACAATATTACAATCACAACATTGACAGTAAAGTTAACAGTTTCGTACACATATAAACCAATGTAAAACATTATGTATATAAATAAATGTGTGCTTATACTAAACATTGGTAATGAAAAAATATTTACTTAAGAAAAAGAATAAAATAAAAGAACAATAATATACAACAAACACCAGCAATGACAACTTAATACATATATGAACCTACGTAAATTCTGAAAGTGGAAATAAAGACACAAGCAAAACATGAAATTAAATCCTGACAATACTATGAAGGAGATAGGAACATTTATGACAGTAATAAAAATAATGGAACGAATAATTCTACAGCAGGTAAAACAAATAAATACAGGCATTGTAACAAAAGGAATCTAAATCTAGGGTAATCGATTATTTCTAATAATATTAAACAATTTCTTATGAAAGTTCGGCAGTCTCTGACACCCCGTGGCAATGCATTCCAGAGACGGGCAGTGATGATGAGTAAAGCCATGTTCGGTGCAATGCAATAATAGTTATTGTAACTATCTAAGATTATTTTTGTTTAAAGGAACCAGTAATGGTTCAAGTCTGTCTTTGACATTAACATTTTAAGCTTCTGTGACTAAAATCCACTTAATACTATAGGTAGTAACGGTAATGTATCAGCAGATTAAAATTCGAATCCCTGGCGGCCAAGCTGCTTGACTGACGTTTTGCATGGTGAATGTTTCTTCAGTTCTTTGGCTTAATACAATGGTATATTGACTTATAGGTAAAAAATAATTCGTTTTTCGTGATAACAATCTATATCTTGGTAGTCATGATTGATGCCACTAGATTATTTTTGAGATACACACGATCCATAATAACTTGTACAGTTATATAGTCTGAAAAGGCTATCGTTACTTCATAAATTCAACGAACCAACAGAATGCTGTCACTCGTGAAGAAGAAATATAGGCTAAGATGCAAATAACATGTCTCGTTTAAGTAGCTTTTAAATCTATACAAAATCATAATCTATTTCTCAGTAAGTTAGCACCTTAGCACACTTCGGTCATTTATTGTGCTGACAATATTTTTGTTATGTCAATAGCATGTAAGAATGAGTAATTTTGTTGCACTACAACTTCTAACCCAGGGGTTCCCAGGCCCTCATGATCAAAATTTTACTTACTCTCGTATCTGGAACAGAGGCACGTGGACTTTGAAAAAACACAACGTCCATCTCAGCATGGTAAACTAACCGTTTCTGAAAAGGACTTTTCAATTCGTACTTTGAGTTACAATTATGGGCGACAATGAGCAGAAAAACACCGCAAGTAAGTCGTTCGGTCCTAGTGGTGTAGTGGTAACCATACTTGCCTTCTAAACCCAAGATCGCGGGTTCAAACTCGGTCAGGGTCGATGGATTTTTTCGGGCGTAAAATTCCTAAATATGGTTTCCTTGGGAAGGGAAGTAAAGTCATGGGTCCTGTATCGTACATTTACGGCACGAAAAAGAACCTCAAGCCTGAATGAAGAGGCCTCTGAATAGAATGGGACGCTGATACCTGAGATGTTAAAGAGTGTCCATAAATAAATCATTTATAATAATAACCTCAAGTGAGAACTGACCATATTATAGTTGGCATTAACTCAGGCAGCTACATATTGCAACAAAGTCGTAACTAGGGATTCTGCTCCGTACGTGATATCACAACCCCTCAAGAGAGCCCGTGCCATGAGGCGACATAAGGTTTGAGTGAGTTTTAGTGCTCAGCGTTTAGCTATGCACAGAAACCCCTACCTATTTCCATCACAAGGCCGAGCAGCTGCCAGTTAAGGCAAATATCTGCATATTCCACACACAGGGACTGTCTGAATATACGCTATCCGAAATCTCCATGTTGAAGGCATATCCTTGAGGCATGCTCTTAGTTTCATAAACTCTAAGAAATATAATGGGGCTTTAGAGCACAAGAGGTTAAGCACACAAGAGGGTTCTACGGCCTTTCGGCAACTTTTTATTATTCGTATTTGTTTTTACTTTTTAAAATCTTAGTAAAAATTATGAGTTTTCCTGCTCCATGCGCTTCATGGAATAGTTTAAAAACACAACGGTAATTTTGTAACAAAAATAGTATTTTAAAATCTCTTATCTGATAAATGGTACAAATAATTTATTCATTAATTTGCTTGGCCCATCATTTCACCAGGTACCGCAACGGGTGGCCGAGGTCGTTAAGGTTCGAACTCGTGAACGGGAGGTCTGGGGTTCGAATCCCGCTAGGACCGTCCTCCCTGACTGAGGTTTTTTCCAGAATTTCCTGTCCTCATAAATGACAAATGCCGGAGAGATACCCTAAATTTAGACATGGAGCGTTTCCTTCCTTAAAAACATCCTTTTCCAATTTATCATTTCATCTCATGTATCATCAGTGTTCACCACCTGTGGTGCATCAGTAGTAAAAACTGGCGTTAAACACTATTAAAAGAAAAGGCAGTAAAAAAAAAAAGTCTTCACTAGATATCAGAGGAAATTCTTAATATTTTAAAAACAATGATAATTGTATAGCTTTTGTGAACACTTCTTATCTTAGCGCCAAATATTTAGAAAATAAACTATAAAATGTCACTGACCCGATGAGGAAATTTAGCGGAATGATCTATATCTTCCTAAGTAAAGCAAAACAGTGTGCAAGAATATTTAAAGTAATCAATGCTTTAATTGTACAGGTAGTTCTGACATTCAAGTTTTGAAAGTCCTTGAGAGAGAGAGAGAGAGAAAGAGAGAGAGAGAGAGAGAGAAAACATCAATATTTTTGTCTGTCGCATAAATAATAAGGCTACATTACTTTGTACAACTTTTAGGGACATTCTCAGTCCAATCTCAAAAGTTCTAAGGTTTATTAGGTTCATTTTTTGTGCATAAACTATAAGATGTTCTGCACATGTTCTAACAATGTAAACAGGAGTTTGTTGATAATCTGTTACATGGCACTGTTTTAACTATTTTATTACAGCACTAGCACATGTTTCTTCATTTATTGACACCCAAAATTTTTACGATTTTCACATTACATTTATGGTTCTTTTGTTTGCATATTATACTATTTTGTGTAATTTTCAATGAATTGTCAAAAATATTGATTTTTCATTTTAAAGGACTGAACGTTTGAACGTGTCATGTATCAATATATCACTTATACATCACTTATATCGGTCCTGGTGTTGTAGTGGTAACCATACTTGCCGCCTAAGCCCAAGATCACGGGTTCAGTCCCGACCAAGGTCGATGGATTTTTATGCCCGAGAAACTCCTAAGTATGGCTTCCTTCGGAAGGAAGTAAAGCCGCGGTTCCGTGTCGTACATTTGCGGCACGTAAAAGAACCTCAAGCCTCAAAAAATGCCTCCGAGCAAACTTTGTCGGCCATTTCATGCCCTCAATTGAAACCTGATGACCTAAGATGTTAAGAAGCGTCCATAAATAAAACAAATAAAAATATATCACTTATGATTATTGACTAGGGTATCAGTGCTCGAAATTGATGCTACGGTTAGTAGTTTTTGTACGTCACGATGGTTTTCCATTTTCAATTCTGGTGCAGGGCCACGATTGCCCGAGGTCGTTAAGGCGCGAACTCGTTAACGGGTGTTCACTGAGTAGATTCCCACCAGACCGTCCTCCCTGATTGAGGGCTTGCCAGGTTTTCCTCAGTCCTCATAAATGGCAAATGCCAGGGAGGTACACTAAATCTGGAACGCTTCCTTCCTTTAAAAAACATCCTTTCCCAGTTTATCATTTCATCTCACGTATCATCAGTGTCCACCACCTGTAATGTCTCAGCATTTAAAAAGGGCGTTAAACACTATTAAAAATCAGGTACACACACTTAACAAAGCATTCCTATTCAAATTTTGATACAAAGATAGGCCTTACGATTTTGCATTAAATAGATACCTCTGTCCGCAGATGTGTTAATATGATTTATGCTTCAAGTCTGTATGTGCTTGAAATACGAGATTTTTGGGTGGGAAACAAGACACCGATGTACAGAGGACATTGTAGACCCTAATAATTTTGTATAGTAATAACTTTTAGGTAAATATCGCGTCTTACATGTCTGAAATGATGGTATGAAAGCAGACAGAAAGCAGATAGTAATTAATGACGTCCAGCGAGATATGATTTAAGTTAGGCAATTCAGATATTTCTGAAATTCCTCGGAATATAACATACTATTTGCTAGTGAATACTAATGGACACTTTTGTACTTATACTCCAGACATATGGTGGACACAACGCTTACCTTCTCATTAAATTTGTGAAAGAGCAACCCTGCATATGCATATTGAATATGTATTAGAATCTGGATTTTTTTTTTCTGCAGTAACTTAATGATTTTCAGCTTAAAAATTACCAATCCGCATTTCAAAAGGTAAACGTCTAAAATGCCAATGAAAATTTAAATATTTTATTAAAATATTGCATATTGTAGCTAGTGGTATATTTTACCGCGTTTGTATTAAAAGTAAAGGTTGTTACATAATCTCGTTCGCTTCTTCTTACTTTCATGCACCATCGCCGGAGAAAACTGCAAACCTGCAGCACATTACGACAGAGAAGTTACTGATGGTGATGTGGGATTTAATAGGTTATTTAAATTAGCATGTTATAATAATCCAAGTTTATGTTGTAAAGTTTGCGCCAATGTTATTAACAACTTATAGTCATTTTTCCGGAAGCTTGTAAAATTCAGCATTAAACATAAGGTCATTCAAAGCATACTATTGTAAAGTTTCCAATGCATTCTAGGCGAAACACATATATGTATTGAACTATCTAAAAGTTAGTCTGGTTGTTGGACTTTATGCCGCAGAAGTGTTTCGGCAACCTCCATAACTTCGTGTAATGAGCCGTACTACATATACTGCATCCATGTGCCTCTCGTCTACTGCCCTTGGTAAAGCGATTTTGATCATCAGAGAACGAATGAACGAAACTTATGAACGAATGAATGTACAAATTGTATGTATAACTGAGCGATACTATGACAAAAAATGTTTTTGCTAGGTTGTTTCTGCTTATATATGAAATCCAAAACGTTGCCATGTGGTTACAAAACATTACGTAGGGTTCACAGCATAGTGCCCATCGCTTCCTGAGCCTTTGAAATATTTAAATTCTATTGGAGAGCTTTTGAATTCCCAAAACGCTTTTTTTAAATTCATCACCTTTTGACGCTTTATTGGAGAGCTCCCGATCATAAGACGTGATGACGTTATCGCCAACACCTGTTCCCCCTTCTACCTTCAACGAAGTCGGTCCTGGTGGTGTGGTGGTTACCATACTTGCCTCTTAAACCCAAGAACGCGGGTTCGAACCCGGCCAGGACCGATGGATTTTTTCGGGGCGTAAAAATCCTAAGTATGGCTTCCTTCGGAAGGGAAGTAAAGCCGTGGGTCCCGTGTCTTACATTTACGGCACGAAAAAGAACCTCAAGCTTGAATGAGAGGCCTCTGAGCAAAATTTGTCGGCCGTTTCACGCCCTGAGTTGAATGGGACGCTGATGACCTGAGCTGTTAAAGAGCGTCCTTAAATAAATCAATAATAAAAAAAAATCTTCAACGAATTTTGAAGCACCTTCAGCAACTAAGATAAAAGGATCTATGCATGCACTTAGCTTTGCCACAGTAGGGGGGTCCATCGCTGTAGTCATTACCAGTAGAAGAAGCACAAAAGATAACAAAAAGCAACCTTTTCCCTATTGTCATAGAGTTCCACGTCCAGGTAACCATGAATACATTTTCGTATTACATGAAATATTCCTGTTTTTACTACAAGATTATATATTTAATAATTATTACTATTTATATTAACTAAAATCATTTATTCTTGGACATGTGTGGGTATGAGGATCTGTCACAATACTTGAGTTTTACAAATGATCATGGATTATACTCTGGAAGCGCTAGCACACAGACGGCAGTTGTGTTCACTTCTCTCTCCCAACTAGAAATAAACCCAATATTTCCTTCATTGCAGCTGATAATGTGGGCAGCAAATATCAGAAGCATGTAGCGGATTTCTTCAATATATGGTAGTACAATTAAAGAGGCGGTACATTTTTGACTACTTTACCCTGTATTTTTTCTTCGGGGGAAAAAAAAATACTGCAGGTATCTCAGCAGCTTCTCTGTCAGTACTTTAACATGTGGTGTCCGAAGGGACATGGGAATGTTGTGTTACCTCCTAACCACAAAAATAGTGTATCGAATAGTCATTGGAGGTCACGTGATCTCCCCTTTCCCAGCCAATATCGAGCACAGCCTGTCAGAATGAAACAATGTTACGGTACATCATACGTGTAGTGGTTGTTTTAACATTGACATGTTACTGAAAAATACATGTATGTTGACGCCCCACTCAATCCTGTGGGGGCCATGTCGTACCATATTGTGAGAAAACGTGATTGGGGATTATGATTAATCTGTATTGGTTTTCTGTTATTGACTTCACAAGTATTGCGAAAAATTTCTAGGTGAAAGTAATATTTTTTTATTTTTTTTTTCTCTCTACTGGCTTCCACCAAGAGCAAATATGATATATCTACTGTCATTTTGATGATAGAGAAGTAGTAATAACTTTAATCATTTATGTTTAAGCAATAAATGGACAAGCATATTAGATTTCCTTAAATGAAAAACGGTTCAATTTTATGACTACCAACTAAACCTGCCTATATTTGTACTTTCTGTGGAATGGTTGCTGTTGCATTATCCAGTGAAGTTCCTCAGTGAACAGTATTATAGATATGTCGAATGTTATCATTTAGACAAAATGTGACATTGTTTGAAAATATTTTGTATCTTATAAACTTCGGATATTGGTTTATTATCTCCATTAACGTTTCGCAAAATTCAATTCTTCAGTCAAAATCAATTTCACTTAATGCTATTAAACAGGTGCTATTTAACAGATTTTTGTTACAAACAGATATTCCACTGCTACGACACTCCATTGCACATATTAAGAGAGTTTTCAACATTCACAGTTGATTTTGTCCTTCCGGATTTTTCTTTTCCCCTCCCAAATTTTGACACTACTCACTGCGTTGCCTTTCTCTTTGAATTCACCTGATTATAAATTCACTTCTTGGTGAGTTCTCCATACATAATAATTAAGACACTTGTATTTCCTCACCAGCACAATTTGCCATGATAAACAATTTTTTTACACTAAGAATGACAAGTTTTATATTTGGAAACAATGTGCTCATAGCTTCCTGTAATCTCTCAAGCTGTTTTATGCTCTGTTAAACTAATTTACCTTCTCGAGCACAAGGTTACAGAAAATTAAAACTGAAAAATATAAACATTATATAACGAACAAATTAACTTATGCACATACACAACTGAAACAACAATTAAAAACGTAAAAATAAGTATAGACTGCTATTTAGGAAACATGTTTTGTAAACACACGATACATTTGACATTTCTAAAGCCTATGCAAAATATTGAGTGCTATACGTCGGGGGAATGTAGTAGTTAACGTTTTTAAGAAACATTGAATATTGATATTGATATTACTAATTATAAATTTATAATCAATATTACATATTTTTGTTCACTTCGTATATAAATACGATGTTTACAATAAATGTAATTTTCAAGACCTGGGATGACGTACTTATTTTTGAGCATTCAAAATATTATAAGCAAAATATTTTTAAGTAACAACAAATCTCATTCCTACAGCTCCATTTTGTTTGTTTAAGAAGAACGAAATGTTAAAAATAGAGTAAAACTGTTAATATCAAATTGGTATATACAGGATGACAAACATATGTTACAAGCTAATATCTCTTAATTGGATCGACAAAACTACTTGTGTTTGCTGATTTTGCCATATATGAATGAGGAAGACATCTTTCAGACAGCCATAGACATTTCATCAGCTTTCATGAGGAGAGTTCTTATATTTCAAATGGACTAATAGTACATTTCTTTCATTTTCTGATTCTCCTCTACGAATAAAATTATTTTTTTAAAAAACTTTCTTGTAAACAATAATATTGACGACTTATAGAGTATTTGAAAATATTGTAGGCTTTATACTATGTGAACCAGAGCAATAAGCAAAGGAAGAAAGATAACAGAATTCTGGTAACAATATTTTTTTTCAAAGTTGTCTATTTTCTTAAAAAACTTCGTGCTGTTGTTTACTTTTAGCCACATTTGTGCAGTAGGAACGGATTGTGTGGCACCCTTAATACTGTTGTTCCTAAAACTGGCTCTGAATTGGATGTACTTCTAATGAATCATCTGATGTCCTAGTCACCTAGTTATTTATCAAACAAATGTTAAACATAGAAGTTGCTGATCATTAAATAAAATGTTAACTTAATAAACATTTACTTTTTCTTTTTAAAATATATATTCAATTCTAGTATTGTCTCTGAAATAAAAGGAAATGGTGTAAAACACTACATTAATAACGGTGGGTAACACGTGTTTTTTTTTTTCTCCTGAATGTATTTTATGTTTAGCTGAGAAACTATAACAACGTTTCTAATATTAGAATCATTACTTAAGGAGCTGGGGAGCAGCTTAATTTTATAATTATCTAAATGACAGATCTCTAAAAAACCGTATATAGGATTTACAGCAGGTCTACCAAATGATAATGCTTATTTCGTAATCAAGAGAGGGATGGAGAGAAGAATATCATATAGAGATACGAATGCGATCTGCAAAATTAGTATATATATATATATATATATATATATATATATAAACAAGCTTTCCAAGAACAAATTTCACTGCACAAATACCACAAATCACGTGATCCTTTCTTCGTTATTGTTATTACGGTTAAAAATTCTTTACAAACTCGATATACAGAGGGTCCCAAAAAGGTATACGCACTTCAAGCAAAGAAAAAACTGTGTTAACATAACAAAACTAAATTCACACAAACAGCAAATGATGAACACTAATCATCTTAGACTTTTGCAATTATAGCAGTTGATCAAACTGTTTACCATCAGCGTCGATACACTTCTGAGTACGTTGAACTAATGACTGAACAATGTTTGTGAAAGTGTTCTCAGCGATTGCAGCACATGCCGTTTCAATTTCTTCCCGAAGTGCTGCCAGTGTAGCTGGTTTTCTACGGTATATAACATTCTTAAGAGTTCCCCATAGGTAGATATCCAACGGAGTTAGATCCCAGAAACGCGATGGAAACTCAGAAGGACAAACTTGAATACGACACACTCCATAGTTTAACGAGCAGTCCGGTATTGTACCTTCACACAAATACATAATGACTTCCTACTAAAAATTTAGCACAAGTGAATACAATATCCTTAATACAAATTACATACATGCATCAGATCATGTTTACATTGATTAACCGTATTAATTTAATTAAATGTGACCTTTATTTTTGGTTACAACATCTCACGCAAATAGAAACTTATGTAAATGCGATTTATGTACCTGTATAATGCTTTATACTACAAAAATTGTTTGAAATTTAATTTTTCCTGATATTGTAGCATTATCTGTTCATTATCCTATGAAGATACAAGGAAATGTGCATATTTATATATACGGGCGAGTCTTCTCAGCATGTGTAACTATGCAAACCTGCATTTTACTGTCGATGGTACATATTTCTCCAGAAATACTCCTATTATTTGTCTTCATTTTGTATGCAAAAATATTTACATAGAGTAAAATGTCATTCAATGTCTTATGATTGTCATTTCACATTAATGTAAAGCTATTAGTATTTACTTATTACGTTCGAAAAAGCAAACTCTTATAGTAATTTGTGATTTAATTGAAATTTACAGAATTGGAGTTTTCATATTAATAAATATCACAGATAAGCATTATTTCCGTGAAAAAGTTACACTTATTAGAACCCCAGACCTTCTAAGGAAACGCTTTGCCAAACCGCAGTGTAAGAACAGGTAATTTGCTCTGCAACAGACTGGAACTTTCGCTGAGCTACGGACGTTTACTCGGCAACATCGACCTTGCAGATCTTTATCAGACGTGGAGAACTCCAAGGTAGGAAACATGAAAATTTACTTCACACCACCGCCAGCAGATAATATGACCTCACATACAGCACTTTCGGCGTTGTTTCAGAGACGTTCTATATAACCTTTCGAAATAAAGATATACGAATATTTCTGAACGAAATTTTGTGTTGTCATTATTATGGGGATTTAAAAGCAAGCAGTTTAAAGGTTTAGATATTTCAATATTGCTACAATATATAATTTAACCTTTCTAAAATACTTCAAAACGTCAAACTAAAAATAGGTTTTTTTTCATGGGTGGTAAGACAGCTTGCGATATTGGGTTATGAAATAACACATTATTTAACAAAAGTGATGCTCTAGAGAGAAGCCTTTTTTTTTATCAGAATCTCTAAATCCATTAGGAAGGTTAAAATCCTCTGTTTTAGAAAGTGTTAAACACCACGTGAAAACGAACATTAATCTGAGCTTTCTGTTAAATACAGCAAATCGAAAATTGCATCTTCAACAAAAGTTACAACTTCCTCACTTACCTGCAGAATTCGTTTTGGCAGATTTCTGTCATCCTCCTCTGTGATCTGTGTCTTGTAGAAGGGTCTTTCAAAGACGGGAGCATTATCGTTCACATCTCGCACATGAATCACGACTGTAGTGTAGTTTTCTTGAGATCCATCTGAAGCGACCACTCGAAGTTCGTACTGCAAACAAGTTTAATGAACCTGTTAGAACGGCAAAGAATCGTTAAAGTTTACATTTTGATATGGTGTTAACCCTTCGCACTACTGCTGCTACATTGAGTATTTGTGTTTGATTTCAAAAGTGCCGAGTGACTATTTAGTGTGTTAAACTTAAATAGCATATAAATGTATCTTTATATATATCTCAAGACGTTGAGCATAGAATTTCCAATTGTTTCTAATCATAGCCTTCTATCTGTAGTGAACTTAATGAAAATATAACAACCCCCCCCAAAAAAAAGCTAACAGATAACACGGTTAATACTTTTTTTGCATCAATATTAATGTAGGATACACGTGATAAAATTTCGTTTTTTAAATGACACCATATGCATTTTATTCAAGAATACACTTTCCCTCTTCAAGATTTATTCAGAAATATATCACACTATACCATTTTAGTAAAGGAAAGAGTAGATATGGGAACAATAAATGTTTTTTTTATTTAATAGCACCACAGTGCATTTGTTTAACTAAATCATTTACCCTCTTCAAATAAATCATTATCTGTCAATTTACATTCTCCGTAGATCAGCAGCATTTCTACTTTCTCTTAATGCGTATACATCTTGTAAGAAAGACGATAGTCACAATGGCTCATTGCAGTATTAACTTACTTTGAGGAATGACTAAAGTACACTGGTACTTAAGCTAAAGCGACTACAATTTGAGTGAGGGATACCTGCGTTTACATGAATCGGAAACCATAAACAAAACCCAGAATTTTACTACAGTACTACATTGGGTAATTAATTTCTACAATCAAAGCATTAAACAATTTCGGTTTCTTAAGCCACTGTGCAGTCCTAATGGTAGTGTGATAGATTTTTGTTTAGCTCTTTCAGAGGGTAAATATATTCTTGAATGAAATGTACCATTTAAGAAAACGAAGTATTCACATCTCCTATATTAATGGAAATACGAAACAGCAAGAACTCCACCTTAAAAGCTTTGGATTGAAACAATTTTTCATTTGACGCACAAGAAAAGTTTAACAAGATAATTGGGACATCCTGTATATAGAGAACGTGAACGTGTTATTATTAAACATAGCGGTATCTTAAATTTAAATAGCAAAACTAGCAGGCTGTATTTTAATTATTTTATTAATTACTACAATAAATATAAACTTGGCTATATAACACGATTATGGGGAGGCCTAGGAACATACTTTTCCCTCTTGGTAAACACACTTTATTGCTACATCAAGTGATGGACGGGTTTCAGGCTTGCAGAAGCCTGGCTGGGTGAAACGGATGGTACTGCAGTTCTCATATCAGTTATTGATGTCCATAGGATACCTGACAGCCAGTCAGGTGGGAAATCTACAGGGAAGGTGAACGCTGGCACTACAGGGGTGTCCATACACATTTTTCTCATACAATTTGCTAGGCCATTATTTACCTTACTGAACATTATGCACACGTGCAAATAAAAGATCTTATTATTGGCGACTCAAGGAATAGGTAGGTAGGAATGTTCTATATCGCCAACTCAGGTTGCTTGAAATACTTTTTTTTTCTCTATCTATGCAGATTATGTGTATTTTCAATGAAGTGTTTTTTTTTTATTGAAAATGCTGATATTTCATCATAACACTAACAAAACCCGTAAACCGTTAGTGTAGTGGTTGCGATACTTGCCTCCTAAACCCAAGATCGCAGGTTTGATCCCAACCAGGACCGATGGATTTTTTTCGGGCGTAAAAGTCCTAAGTATGGCTTCCTTCGAAAGGGAAGTAAAGCCGTGGGTCCCGTGTCGTACATTTACGACACGATAAAGAACCTCAAGTCTGAAAGAAGAGGCCTCTGAGCAAAATTTTTTGGCCGTTTCACGCCCTGATTTGAATGGGATTCAGCCTCCCATTGAGGTTCTTTATCGTGCCGTAAATGTACGACACGGGACTCACGGCTTTACTTCCCTTCCGAAGGAAGCCATACTTAGGATTTTTACGCCCGAAAAAATCCATCGATTCGCCGGGATCGAACCCGCGATCTTGGGTTTAGAAGGCAAGTACGTTACCACTACACCATCAGAAGCGACTGCAACGATGTATGAGATTACTTATATGGCAAACTGAAGCATGTTCATGCTTTCCTATTACAGCTATAGCAGTTTAATGCGATGAATTTTTTTTTTTTATATATTTTTTATTTAAACTTCTTTAGACTTCTATAAACCATCAAGTACTTTTCAGTTTGAACGCGATTCAAAATACCAGTTTGATAAAATATGTTTTAGCGAGACTATAAAGATTCTTCTGACTTTGGAATAGAATTTCTACAGTATTCCTTCCTTCTGAACACAAATTCAGCCAAAAATGGCGGTGAGAAGATGGCATTAGGAGGAGCAACATTGAAACAAAAATTTTCAGTCTGTTGAATCCGGCTGAAGCAACTCAAAAGTTTTCAGCGACCATGGCGTCTATTCCGCGAGTTCTAAAAACCGTAATGTAAAGAACAGCTTAAAAAATGGTTCAAGCGCAGATTCGTATTCATACTGGCCAAGGGATAGAGTTTCCACCGCCAATTGTGTCTTGGATGGAAATCATAGCCATTTTCACCGACACGAGTGGCTGAGGTCGTTAAGGCGCTAACTCATGAGGGGAGGTCTGGGGTTCGAATCTCACAGGACCATCCTTCCTGAGAGGTGTTTTCCAGGTTTTCTTCAGTCCTCATAAATGGAAAATGCCGGGAAGGTACCCTAAACTTAGACCTGGAACGCTTCCTTCCTTAAAAATTTTTTTTTACCAATAGAAAGATTTTCCTGAGAAAAATCTTGAAACTGGGTTTGTTTATCAATCACCGAGAGTCGTGGCGAGGTGGCCGAGGTCGTTAAGGTGCAGTTCGTGAGCGGCAGGTCTGGGGTTCGGATCCCACCAGAACTAAGTCCTCTCTGACTAAGGCATTTTCCAGGTTTTCCTCAGTCCTCATAAATGGCAAATGCCGGGGAGGTTCGCTAAACTTAGGTTGGAACGATTCCTTCCTTAAAAAAAAAAATCCTTTCCCAGTTTATCATTTCATTTCATATATCATCAGTGCCCACCGCCTGTAGTACCTCGGTAGTTAAAACGGGAGTTAAACACTATTAAAAAAATCACCGGGAGTTCATAGCTCAAGACGGGATAATGCTTCATGGACACCGTATCTGTGTATAAGTTGCTTACGTCAGAGGAAAAGGGGTGGAGTCGAAAAGCACAACCTCTCTTTCACACTCACTACCTAGAAATAGGTTTCAGTTTGCATGTTCCGCGCAGCGTGCAAAGTTTGTATACTTCTCAAAATATGCTTTGTTTACATGGCAAGGCAACAAACCCGCAGTTGCATTGTACGGTCGATGCGCAGACAACTTACTGTGTATTCTAACATTTATCCCATTACTTGTCATAACTGTTAGTGAGCGAACGTTGATGAGGAAAATTGTTTAATGAGCAATAGTAGGACTAGAAAATATTGTTGGAGCCTTGGCTTTGTTAGTTTATTGATAGTAACATAATAAACAATAATATGTTTATATAACTTTAAATAAAACAACGTGAGCTTAATTTTCAGAACATTATCGAAATTATTATCATGTTAGAGAAGCCTTGGAAAAAAATTTGCAGATACACAACCGCCATGTAAGGAAATTTACAGGCTTTGTAACTGACCTACGAGAGTAGATCCATACGTTTCCGGCCTAACCATTTTCTAGGTATGATAAAGACAAAAACTATATTTCACTTTTCAATATAGTTGTCCTTTAATGTGATACACTTCTCACATCTTTGAATTAACATTTCGATTCCCCCCAAAAATAGTCAGACATCTTGCCTGCAAAATGGGCATAAACAGCATCCATCACTTCTTCTTCACACTTAAATTTCCTTCCTCGAATGTCCTTCTAGAGTTTTGAGAAGAACAAATACTCACTGGGAGCTAAATCTGGGCTGTAGGATGGATGTTCGATCTTCTTAAAGGCACATGTCTTCACAGTTTCCTTTGCAACAAGAGCTGTGTGGACAGGGGATTTGTGGTGAAGAAGGCGCACATCACCACTCACTTTTCCTCGCCTTTTCTCTTTGATAGAAGTACGTAGTCTGTCCCCCATTTACTATGGTGTTCCTCTTCTTGAAGTCAATGGAGAGTATTCCTTCACAGTTCCAAAAGATTGTGGCCATGGTCTTCTTCTTGACTGAGTGACCTGGCCTTTAGAGGCGGTGCTTCGTCGGTTCGACACAATTGAGAGGATTCAAGAAGAAACGCTGTCTGTGCTAAGCACCTCAAAGAACGTGACTTCCAAGATGCACTTGGAAAATGGCAGAATCGCTGGGACCGGTGTGTACGTGTGGATGGGAACTACTTCGAGGGCGGTCATTAGCCTCAAAGTAAGTTTTTGGCCAGATGACAGCACCAGTCCCGAATATTCTGGATACCACCTCGTATTAATAAAGGCAATAACCATACTCATATTTAAATGAGTATTCTTGTTTACATATTTATATATAAAAGATTGTGAAGACAAATTGGCATACAGGCAATTTCAAAAGCTGCATCTGAAGAAAGAAATTTTAGTAACCTCTGTAGTACTATGGCGTTCGTTAGTTTTTCCAATACGATATTTTATCATTTTCCGAGGACTTTTCCGAGAATACTTGAAGAGGTATAGTGTGTGTCTTCTGAGATTAATTCTTTACACCATGTAAATACAATTTGTGTTGCATTTAAAATTATTTTAAAATATTCACACAATGAGACATCTGTTCAACAATTATGTACAGGTGTTGATATTGATGCAGTAGTTTGGCTTTTATTATAGGAACGAGCTGGATAGAGCTTGAAGATCATGTGCATCTAATGGATAATAAAGAAACCATGTTATACCGTGCGATCAGTTTTGTTTTCCTCCGGAGTATTTTGTCTATGGGCGAGCACGCTCGTCCGATTAGTTGGGCAGCCTGGTCTCGGTAATGAGTGGGAGGTTAAAACAATAAAACAAACCATACAACAATACACAAACCGAATAAAATGCTCATTACTCGTCAAATTTTAATTATATTTATCAAATGAGTTGTTGAAACGAACCACCTTCATTCTCCACACATTTAGGAAATTATTCATCACTCGCTGTAGTTCATTTTTAGAATTTCGGATAATTTCATGACGAATATTATCTTTAAATTACTACGTGGTGTGTGTGTTCGTCTTGTAACGGCATTTTTTTAATTACCCGAAAGATAATAATCGCAGGCTGTTAAATCGAGGGACCCATAGGGCCACAAATCCCTGCTAATAGTTCTGTATTGTGGAGACACGTTTTGAATTGCTGTCATGGAATTATTCGCAA